>JAMWET010003394.1:0-26271 GCA_024036415.1 Prochilodus magdalenae | reverse complement strand
AAACTATGCAAGGCGTAGCACGGGCATGGAAGGTCCTAGAGTTACCAAACTTGGCAAATGTTGACATCACCACACTCTGATGACTTGGTCTAAGTTTGGTGACTCTAGGATCAAAGGTCAAGGAGTTACAGCCAAATCCATTTGGTAAATGTAACTATAGGCACAAGCCTCAAGTGGGGAAAAACAAACTATGCGAGGCGTTGCACGGGCATGGAAGGTCCTAGAGTTACCAAACTTGGCACAAATTGACATCACCACACTCTGATGACCTGGCCTAAGTTTGGTGACTCTAGGATCAAAGGTCAGGAAGTTACAGCCAAATCCATTTGGTAAATGTAACTATAGACACAAGCCTCAAGTGGGGAAAAAAAAACTATGCAAGGCGTAGCACGGGCATGGAAGGTCCTAGAGTTACCAAACTTGGCAAATGTTGACATCACCACACTCTGATGACTTGGTCTAAGTTTGGTGACTCTAGGATCAAAGGTCAGGGAGTTACAGCCAAATCCATTTGGTAAATGTAACTATAGGCACAAGCCTCAAGTGGGGAAAATAAAAAACAGCCAAATCCATGCAAGGCGTAGCACGGGCATGGAAGGTCCTAGAGTTACCAAACTTGGCACAAATTGACATCACCACACTCTGATGACCTGGCCTAAGTTTGGTGACTCTAGGATCAAAGGTCAGGAAGTTACAGCCAAATCCATTTGGTAAATGTAACTATAGACACAAGCCTCAAGTGGGGAAAAACAAACTATGCAAGGCGTAGCACGGGCATGGAAGGTCCTAGAGTTACCAAACTTGGCAAATGTTGACATCACCACACTCTGATGACTTGGTCCAAGTTTGGTGACTCTAGGATCAAAGGTCAGGGAGTTACAGCCAAATCCATTTGGTAAATGTAACTATAGACACAAGCCTCAAGTGAGAAAAAGAAACTATGCAAGGCGTAGCACGGGCATGGAAGGTCCTAGAGTTACCAAACTTGGCAAATGTTGACATCACCACACTCTGATGACTTGGTCCAAGTTTGGTGACTCTAGGATCAAAGGTCAGGGAGTTACAGCCAAATCCATTTGGTAAATGTAACTATAGACACAAGCCTCAAGTGAGAAAAACAAACTATGCAAGGCGTAGCACGGGCATGGAAGGTCCTAGAGTTACCAAACTTGGCACAAATTGACATCACCACACTCTGATGACCTGGCCTAAGTTTGGTGACTCTAGGATCAAAGGTCAGGAAGTTACAGCCAAATCCATTTGGTAAATGTAACTATAGACACAAGCCTCAAGTGAAAAAAAAAAACTATGCAAGGCGTAGCACGGGCATGGAAGGTCCTAGAGTTACCAAACTTGGCAAATGTTGACATCACCACACTCTGATGACTTGGTCTAAGTTTGGTGACTCTAGGATCAAAGGTCAAGGAGTTACAGCCAAATCCATTTGGTAAATGTAACTATAGACACAAGCCTCAAGTGAGAAAAAGAAACTATGCAAGGCGTAGCACGGGCATGGAAGGTCCTAGAGTTACCAAACTTGGCACAAATTGACATCACCACACTCTGATGACCTGGCCTAAGTTTGGTGACTCTAGGATCAAAGGTCAGGAAGTTACAGCCAAATCCATTTGGTAAATGTAACTATAGGCACAAGCCTCAAGTGGGGAAAAAAAAACTATGCAAGGCGTAGCACGGGCATGGAAGGTCCTAGAGTTACCAAACTTGGCAAATGTTGACATCACCACACTCTGATGACCTGGCCTAAGTTTGGTGACTCTAGGATCAAAGGTCAGGAAGTTACAGCCAAATCCATTTGGTAAATGTAACTATAGGCACAAGCCTCAAGTGGGGAAAAACAAACTATGCGAGGCGTTGCACGGGCATGGAAGGTCCTAGAGTTACCAAACTTGGCACAAATTGACATCACCACACTCTGATGACCTGGCCTAAGTTTGGTGACTCTAGGATCAAAGGTCAGGAAGTTACAGCCAAATCCATTTGGTAAATGTAACTATAGACACAAGCCTCAAGTGAGAAAAAGAAACTATGCAAGGCGTAGCACGGGCATGGAAGGTCCTAGAGTTACCAAACTTGGCAAATGTTGACATCACCACACTCTGATGACTTGGTCTAAGTTTGGTGACTCTAGGATCAAAGGTCAAGGAGTTACAGCCAAATCCATTTGGTAAATGTAACTATAGGCACAAGCCTCAAGTGGGGAAAAACAAACTATGCGAGGCGTTGCACGGGCATGGAAGGTCCTAGAGTTACCAAACTTGGCACAAAGGCGTAGCACGGGCATTGACATCATACCACACTCTGATGACCTGGCCTAAGTTTGGTGACACACTCTGATGACCTGGCCTAAGTTTGGTGACTCTAGGATCAAAGGTCAGGAAGTTACAGCCAAATCCATTTGGTAAATGTAACTATAGGCACAAGCCTCAAGTGGGGAAAAACAAACTATGCAAGGCGTAGCACGGGCATGGAAGGTCCTAGAGTTACCAAACTTGGCACAAATTGACATCACCACACTCTGATGACTTGGTCTAAGTTTGGTGACTCTAGGATCAAAGGTCAAGGAGTTACAGCCAAATCCATTTGGTAAATGTAACTATAGACACAAGCCTCAAGTGGGGAAAAACAAAACATTCAAGGCGTAGCACGGGCATGGAAGGTCCTAGAGTTACCAAACTTGGCACAAATTGACATCACCACACTCTGATGACCTGGTCCGAGTTTGGTGACTCTAGGATCAAAGGTCAAGGAGTTACAGCCAAATCCATTTGGTAAATGTAACTATAGACACAAGCCTCAAGTGGGGAAAAACAAACTATGCGAGGCGTTGCACGGGCATGGAAGGTCCTAGAGTTACCAAACTTGGCACAAATTGACATCACCACACTCTGATGACCTGGCCTAAGTTTGGTGACTCTAGGATCAAAGGTCAGGAAGTTACAGCCAAATCCATTTGGTAAATGTAACTATAGGCACAAGCCTCAAGTGGGGAAAAACAAACTATGCAAGGCGTAGCACGGGCATGGAAGGTCCTAGAGTTACCAAACTTGGCAAATGTTGACATCACCACACTCTGATGACTTGGTCTAAGTTTGGTGACTCTAGGATCAAAGGTCAGGGAGTTACAGCCAAATCCATTTGGTAAATGTAACTATAGACACAAGCCTCAAGTGAGAAAATAAAAACTATGCAAGGCGTAGCACGGGCATGGAAAGTCCTAGAGTTACCAAACTTGGCAAATGTTGACATCACCACACTCTGATGACCTGGCCTGGTCCTAAGGTGACTCTAGGATCAAAGGTCAGGAAGTTACAGCCAAATCCATTTGGTAAATGTAACTATAGACACAAGCCTCAAGTGAGAAAAACAAACTATGCAAGGCGTAGCACGGGCATGGAAGGTCCTAGAGTTACCAAACTTGGCAAATGTTGACATCACCACACTCTGATGACCTGGCCTAAGTTTGGTGACTCTAGGATCAAAGGTCAGGGAGTTACAGCCAAATCCATTTGGTAAATGTAACTATAGACACAAGCCTCAAGTGAGAAAAACAAACCATGCAAGGCGTAGCACGGGCATGGAAGGTCCTAGAGTTACCAAACTTGGCAAATGTTGACATCACCACACTCTGATGACTTGGTCTAAGTTTGGTGACTCTAGGATCAAAGGTCAAGGAGTTACAGCCAAATCCATTTGGTAAATGTAACTATAGGCACAAGCCTCAAGTGGGGAAAAACAAACTATGCGAGGCGTTGCACGGGCATGGAAGGTCCTAGAGTTACCAAACTTGGCAAATGTTGACATCACCACACTCTGATGACTTGGTCTAAGTTTGGTGACTCTAGGATCAAAGGTCAAGGAGTTACAGCCAAATCCATTTGGTAAATGTAACTAAAGAGACACAAGCCTCAAGTGGGAAAAAAACATGCAAGCAGAAGCACGGGCATGGAAGGTCCTAAAGTTACCAAACTTAGCACAAATTGACATCACCACACTCTGATGACTTGGTCTAAGTTTGGTGACTCTAGGATCAAAGGTCAGGAAGTTACAGCCAAATCCATTTGGTAAATGTAACTATAGACACAAGCCTCAAGTGAAAAAAAAAAACTATGCAAGGCGTAGCACGGGCATGGAAGGTCCTAGAGTTACCAAACTTGGCAAATGTTGACATCACCACACTCTGATGACTTGGTCTAAGTTTGGTGACTCTAGGATCAAAGGTCAAGGAGTTACAGCCAAATCCATTTGGTAAATGGCAAAATAATGACCTGGCCTAAGTTTGGTGACTCTAGGATCAAAGGTCAAGGAGTTACAGCCAAATCCATTTGGTAAATGTAACTATAGGCACAAGCCTCAAGTGAAAAAAAAAAAACTATGCAAAGCGTAGCACGGGCATGGAAGGTCCTAGAGTTACCAAACTTGGCAAATGTTGACATCACCACACTCTGATGACCTGGTCCGAGTTTGGTGACTCTAGGATCAAAGGTCAGGGAGTTACAGCCAAATCCATTTGGTAAATGTAACTATAGACACAAGCCTCAAGTGAAAAAAAAAAACTATGCGAGGCGTTGCACGGGCATGGAAGGTCCTAGAGTTACCAAACTTGGCACAAATTGACATCACCACACTCTGATGACCTGGTCTAAGTTTGGTGACTCTAGGATCAAAGGTCAGGGAGTTACAGCCAAATCCATTTGGTAAATGTAACTATAGACACAAGCCTCAAGTGGGAAAAAAACATGCAAGGCGTAGCACGGGCATGGAAGGTCCTAGAGTTACCAAACTTGGCAAATGTTGACATCACCACACTCTGATGACCTGGCCTTAGATTGGTGACTCTAGGATCAAAGGTCAGGGAGTTACAGCCAAATCTATTTGGTAAATGTAATTATAGACACAAGCTTCAAGTGGGGAAAAACAAAACATTCAAGGAGTAGCACGGGCATGGAAGGTCCTAGAGTTACCAAACTTGGCACAAATTGACATCACCACACTCTGATGACCTGGCCTTAGATTGGTGACTCTAGGATCAAAGGTCAGGGAGTTACAGCCAAATCCATTTGGTAAATGTAACTATAGACACAAGCCTCAAGTGGGGTAAATGTAATTATAGACATAAGCCTCAAGTGGGAAAAAACAAACTATGCAAGGCGTAGCACGGGCATGGAAGGTCCTAGAGTTACCAAACTTGGCAAATGTTGACATCACCACACTCTGATGATCTGGCCTTAGATTGGTGACTCTAGGATCAAAGGTCAGGGAGTTACAGCCAAATCTATTTGGCAAATGTAACTATAAACTCAAGCCTCAAGTGGGAAAAAAACCATGCAAGGCGTAGCACGGGCATGGAAGGTCCTAGAGTTACCAAACTTGGCAAATGTTGACATCACCACACTCTGATGATCTGGCCTTAGATTGGTGACTCTAGGATCAAAGGTCAGGGAGTTACAGCCAAATCTATTTGGTAAATGTAATTATAGACACAAGCCTCAAGTGGGGAAAAACAAACCATGCAAGGCGTAGCACGGGCATGGAAGGTCCTAGAGTTACCAAACTTGGCACAAATTGACATCACCACACTCTGATGACCTGGCCTAAGTTTGGTGACTCTAGGATCAAAGGTCAGGAAGTTACAGCCAAATCCATTTGGTAAATGTAACTATAGACACAAGCCTCAAGTGAGAAAAACAAACTATGCAAGGCGTAGCACGGGCATGGAAGGTCCTAGAGTTACCAAACTTGGCAAATGTTGACATCACCACACTCTGATGACTTGGTCTAAGTTTGGTGACTCTAGGATCAAAGGTCAAAAAGGTAACAGCCAAATCCATTTGGTAAATGTAACTATAGGCACAAGCCTCAAGTGGGGAAAAACAAACTATGCAAGGCGTAGCACGGGCATGGAAGGTCCTAGAGTTACCAAACTTGGCACAAATTGACATCACCACACTCTGATGACCTGGTCTAAGTTTGGTGACTCTAGGATCAAAGGTCAGGGAGTTACAGCCAAATCCATTTGGTAAATGTAACTATAGACACAAGCCTCAAGTGGGGAAAAAAAAACTATGCAAGGCGTAGCACGGGCATGGAAGGTCCTAGAGTTACCAAACTTGGCAAATGTTGACATCACCACACTCTGATGACTTGGTCTAAGTTTGGTGACTCTAGGATCAAAGGTCAAGGAGTTACAGCCAAATCCATTTGGTAAATGTAACTATAGGCACAAGCCTCAAGTGGGGAAAAACAAACAATGCCAGCAAGGTGTAGCACGGGCATGGAAGGTCCTAGAGTTACCAAACTTGGCACAAATTGACATCACCACACTCTGATGACCTGGCCTAAGTTTGGTGACTCTAGGATCAAAGGTCAGGAAGTTACAGCCAAATCCATTTGGTAAATGTAACTATAGGCACAAGCCTCAAGTGGGGAAAAACAAACTATGCAAGGCGTAGCACGGGCATGGAAGGTCCTAGAGTTACCAAACTTGGCAAATGTTGACATCACCACACTCTGATGACCTGGCCTAAGTTTGGTGACTCTAGGATCAAAGGTCAGGGAGTTACAGCCAAATCCATTTGGTAAATGTAACTATAGACACAAGCCTCAAGTGAGAAAAAGAAACTATGCAAGGCGTAGCACGGGCATGGAAGGTCCTAGAGTTACCAAACTTGGCACAAATTGACATCACCACACTCTGATGACCTGGCCTAAGTTTGGTGACTCTAGGATCAAAGGTCAGGGAGTTACAGCCAAATCCATTTGGTAAATGTAACTATAGACACAAGCCTCAAGTGAGAAAAAGAAACTATGCAAGGCGTAGCACGGGCATGGAAGGTCCTAGAGTTACCAAACTTGGAAAATGTTGACATCACCACACTCTGATGACCTGGCCTAAGTTTGGTGACTCTAGGATCAAAGGTCAGGAAGTTACAGCCAAATCCATTTGGTAAATGTAACTATAGACACAAGCCTCAAGTGGGGAAAAAAAAAAAATGCAAAAGCTATGCAAGGCAAGGCATTGCACGGGCATGGAAGGTCCTAGAGTTACCAAACTTGGAAAATGTTGACATCACCACACTCTGATGACTTGGTCTAAGTTTGGTGACTCTAGGATCAAAGGTCAAGGAGTTACAGCCAAATCCATTTGGTAAATGTAACTATAGGCACAAGCCTCAAGTGGGTAAAAAAACAAACTATGCGAGGCGTTGCACGGGCATGGAAGGTCCTAGAGTTACCAAACTTGGCACAAATTGACATCACCACACTCTGATGACCTGGCCTAAGTTTGGTGACTCTAGGATCAAAGGTCAGGAAGTTACAGCCAAATCCATTTGGTAAATGTAACTATAGACACAAGCCTCAAGTGAAAAAAAAAAACTATGCAAAGCGTAGCACGGGCATGGAAGGTCCTAGAGTTACCAAACTTGGCAAATGTTGACATCACCACACTCTGATGACTTGGTCCAAGTTTGGTGACTCTAGGATCAAAGGTCAGGGAGTTACAGCCAAATCCATTTGGTAAATGTAACTATAGACACAAGCCTCAAGTGAAAAAAACAAACTATGCAAGGCGTAGCACGGGCATGGAAGGTCCTAGAGTTACCAAACTTGGCAAAGTTTGACATCACCACACTCTGATGACCTGGCCTAAGTTTGGTGACTCTAGGATCAAAGGTCAAGGAGTTACAGCCAAATCCATTTGGTAAATGTAACTATAGGCACAAGCCTCAAGTGGGGAAAAACAAACTATGCGAGGCGTTGCACGGGCATGGAAGGTCCTAGAGTTACCAAACTTGGCACAAATTGACATCACCACACTCTGATGACCTGGCCTAAGTTTGGTGACTCTAGGATCAAAGGTCAGGAAGTTACAGCCAAATCCATTTGGTAAATGTAACTATAGACACAAGCCTCAAGTGGGGAAAAACAAACTATGCAAGGCGTAGCACGGGCATGGAAGGTCCTAGAGTTACCAAACTTGGCAAATTTTGACATCACCACACTCTGATGACTTGGTCTAAGTTTGGTGACTCTAGGATCAAAGGTCAGGGAGTTACAGCCAAATCCATTTGGTAAATGTAACTATAGACACAAGCCTCAAGTGAAAAAAACAAACTATGCAAGGCGTAGCACGGGCATGGAAGGTCCTAGAGTTACCAAACTTGGCAAATGTTGACATCACCACACTCTGATGACTTGGTCTAAGTTTGGTGACTCTAGGATCAAAGGTCAGGAAGTTACAGCCAAATCCATTTGGTAAATGTAACTATAGACACAAGCCTCAAGTGAAAAAAACAAACTATGCAAGGCGTAGCACGGGCATGGAAGGTCCTAGAGTTACCAAACTTGGCACAAATTGACATCACCACACTCTGATGACCTGGCCTAAGTTTGGTGACTCTAGGATCAAAGGTCAGGAAGTTACAGCCAAATCCATTTGGTAAATGTAACTATAGGCACAAGCCTCAAGTGGGGAAAAACAAACTATGCAAGGCGTAGCACGGGCATGGAAGGTCCTAGAGTTACCATACTTGGCACAAATTGACATCAACACAGTCCGATGACCTAGTCTGAGTTTGGTGACTGTAGGATGAAAGGTCAGGGAGTTACAGCCAAATCCATTTGGTAAATGTGACTATACACACAAGCCTCAAGAGGGAAAAAAAAAAACATGCAAGGCGTAGCACAGGCATGGAAGGTCCTAGAGTTACCAAACTTGGCAAATGTTGACATCACCACACTCTGATGACCTGGCCTAAGGTTGGTGACTCTAGGATCAAAGGTCAGAGAGTTACAGTCAAATCAATTTGGTAAATGTACTTTGTTGTTCCTGTAAAAACTGTCCACTGCTTTGCTATCAACAAGCCCTGGACAACCAGCAGTGTTAAAGGCCTTTTGAACAAGAAGAGGGCCTTTAAAGACAACAACGAGGAGGAGCTTAGGAGCACACAGAGGGAGCTCAAAGTCCACCTGCGAGAGGCAAAGAAGTCCTACAGGAGGAAGGTGGCGCAGAAGTTAAGGGAGAATAACATGAGGGAGGTATGGAGTGGTATGAACACCATCACAGTGCTACAGACAGTGATGTAGAGAGAGCCAGTGAGTTCAACACCTTCTACAACCAGTTTGGCTGCCCTGTTCAAGTCTCTGTAGCTTTAGCTGATACCCCCTCCACCCTCCCCCTTGCCTCAGCTCCTGATACTTCAGCCTCTGCCTGCCTGGACATTAACACCTCACCTTCTCTGGACAGAGGGTGTCACAGACTACTGAAGTCCTGCGCCACCGAACTGGGGGCACCCCTACAGCACATCTTCAGCCTGAGTCTGCGTTTGGGCAGGGTTCCCACACTATGGAAAACATCATGCCTTGTTCCAGTACCCAAATACAGTACAGCCAAATCCATATAGTAAATGTGAATTTAGACATAAGCATCAAGTGGTAAAAACCAATAATGCAAGGCCTAATGCAATAGACGTTTATTTCTGGTTGAATGTTGGTCATGACGTCGGATGACAACATAACGTCTAATACTAACATCAATTTGACGTAGAGTAGTGACAACATATGCCTTTCATATTTTGTTGGTTTTAAGTAATGATGTTATGTAACCAAAATCCAGCGTCTTCCAAGCGTCACATTCTGATGTGAAATTGACGTTGTGTTAACCAAAACCCAACGTCTGTTAAATGTCGGAATCTTAACGTCAACTCGACGTGACATTCTTACATTATTAGACATTGATATTTTGTTGTTTTGAGTCAATGTTAACTAACCAAAATCCGACATCACCCAAACATCCCATCCTTAGGTTAAATTGACGTAAAATACCAACATTTACTGGAGTTATGTTAACCAAAACTTAATGTCTAGTGAATGTCGGAATCTTAACGTCAGCTCGATGTGACATTCTAACATCATTAGACATTGATATTTTGTTGTATGGGGTCATAAAGTTAATTAACCAAAATCCAACATCACTTAACATCACATCCTTACGTCAAATTGACATAAAATAACCAAATTTGTTTGAGAGGTATCATGACCAAAACTGTCTGGTAAATGTCATAATCTTAACGCCAGCTCAACATGACATCCTGACATAATTAGATGTTGATATTTAGTTAAGTTTAGTTAAGTCATAATGTTTAGAAACTAAAATCCAACGGTTTACAAATCACATCGTGATGTCATATTGATGTAAAATACCAACATTTTATCAATGTTGTTGTTAAGTTGTGATGTTAGGTTACCAAAATCCAACATATTCTAAATGTCACAACCTAGCATTATATGACTGTCGAATGCTGACATTTAGTTGTGAGGTATGGTGACCAAAACCCAACGCCTGTTAAACATCAAAATATTAATGTCCACTCAATGTAACATTATACATCCATGGACACTGATATTTTGTTGTTGACATTCAAATTTTGATAAGTTGTGATGTTACAAAACCAAAGTTCAGCATCTTCCAACATCACATCTGAACATCATACTGCCATTGAGTACTGATATATAGTTGTGATGTATGTGACCATTTGGCAGACATCATAATATGAAGGTCTGCACGATGTGAAATTCTAATCATTATGCATTCTTATTATGTTTGCTTTAAATAGTGGTGTTAAGTACCCAATGTCCAGTGCGTTCCAAACATCAGGTCATTGTCATATTGATGTATGCATAATGTTGATGCAATGTAAAATTCTAAAATCATTTGATGTTCACCTTTTGGTAGTTTTAAATTGTTTTGTCAGGTAACCAAAAACCCAGAGGTGGATAAAGTGTCCAAAAACTGTACTCAAGTAAACGCACTGTTACCAACAAAAAAGTATCTAGTAAAATTCTGCATTTACATCACATTTATATCCATACTTGTTCTGGCAGCTTATAGAAACATCAAATAAAATATGTCCAAAAAATATATAATACCCTTTACACACACCAAAAATAAATAAATAAATCTGTGTTGAATTAACTCACACAGAGTTGATTTCAATTTTTTTCTGGGTTTATATAGCTTCACGCACCACACCAGAGTTAATACTTTACTTTTGAAAAATTTAACACTGTCAGAGTTGCTTGATTCTGATTTTTAACGCCATAAGAGAATTATACTAGCACTAAAGGCATTACAAAAATAACACTGCGTTGAGTTAAATCATATACTTTAGATACATAGGTGGTTCCTTCTACTCCAAAAATAGTCCATTTTTACATTGATATAAATCTATAAGATTATAGTTGATATAAAATTGATAAAAATAGGATTCTATCTATTATAAGACTGATATGATACGATTACGATTAGATTTAAGATGTTATCATTACATGATAAGATTTAAAACATTTGAAAGCAATGTCGGTTGTGTTACCAGGCAACTAAACTAACTTCCTCCGCTCTGGCGTCATGCGGCGGAAAGATACCGGAGTAAATTGCCTTTCGGACATCATTCGCAGTTTACGGTGGCTGATTCTGGGGCTGTGGACATTGATGGTGAAATAAGGTGAGTAAAATACACATTCATTTTGGTCATTATATCAGGGTTTTTTTGTGGGATATAGTGAGCTCACGTTTTATATCGCCCTTTAGTTGTCTGAAATTTCTTTTTGGTTAACTTCCGCCATTTTCCCCAGCCTGAAATAGTTAAGCTATCAGCTAGCTGAAGTTTGACTTCGCTGTATTGCAAGGCCTACACAAGAATAATGTAAGAGTTGGTTGAGTAACCTGTAGCTTGTAAAACCAATAATAGGAACAAATTTACTCTGGCTTTTCGCACATTGCCCAAAGCAGATAACAGAAGCCTCCGTGAATCATGATGTAAATTGCAGCAAGGAAAGTGCGATGTTTTTTGCGTGGCTGCAAAACAGGCTTATGTTACAGTTACGTCTTAAGTTGCCGTTAGTGAACCGCCATGTCTGTCAGTTCAAATATCTACAGAATGCAAACTAGCAGCGGTTAACTGAAGAGGAACTGCGCAATGCCAGCAATGCTGTGATTTTCAAACGACCGAATGGAAAGTCAAAGAAAAGGAAAAAAATATTAACTATAAAATTTATTGAAATCTGTTTGTGTGGATTGACGCCGTGCATAGCTGAAAGTTGTTAACTTGGCGGTAGGTACGCGGGGTCATATAAAGTTCAAATATTTTAAACTTTGGCGCGTTTCGCATTGAGCGAGTCTCTGCACCACCAATAGGAGAGCTGCGACCGTTTCTGGTAGTTCCCGCCAATATGTAGGAAAGGTTAGCTTTAACAGAGAGCTGTGGAGTGAACAAGAGTGCCTTTTTAATGTGTCCTCCCCTTTATACCACGACAGAGTGGAAAAGGTGGACAGAAATTGCTCAACCCCTCGAAATTCGCGGGTTTAACGCGAGCCCCGAGACGACGCAAACATAAACACATTCAGGAGTTCATTAATGCGCTGAGATGGGCAGTAAATAGTCCGGTTCTAAATCACACACGATTTAAAGCTATTTTCACCTTATCCTATCTTGTAATGGAGGGTAGTTGTGCTATGCTAAAGCTAACTAGCTAAAACACTGCCGAACAGGGCTACAGTGTTTACATTAACCTACCAGCAAGCATGATGGGAAATAATCTCAAAATCTAGTTGCAGTCTTGTAAATAGTGTCTTTGCAAGATCCGCAGTCTTGGCAAAATCATAGCCTGTGACTAAAAGTTTGTGATATATCTTTAGATGTGAGAGGGTGTCAGACTTTAGTCTTTTAAATGTCTTTTCAGAGTCTTTTCAAAGTCTTCTGGTGTATGAATAGCATTGGAAAAATGAAAAAATAAAATAAAATCTAGGAAATGAAATTGTAGGATTTTTAAAGAATTTATTTGTAAATTATGGTGTAGCTTAATTTTTTATTTTATTCTATAATATATTTTATTAATTTTTTCTGTATAGCAAATACACTTCCACATAAACAACAAAACTGTAACGCAGACAGGCCAGACGCAGGTGTCGGATCCATGGTAGGCTTTATTGTAGCAAATGCACAAACAGAAAGTGTCCAAAGACAGTAACGCCCAGAAGATGTCCAAAGCAAAAGTCTCAAAAAGGAAAACGCTCAGAAGATCTTCAAACACCAAACTAAGAGCCAGAGAATTCAAGAACCAGGAACTGAGGGAGTAGTCTGAAACAACAATAAACAGAGGTTAAGCAGGAACACTGAATCGCTCATGGAAACCAGTATGGTGGTTTAATGCTCCACAAACATCTCGGGATCGGAAGGCCAACTTAAAGGGAAGGAATAATTAATTTGGATGAGCAGCAGGTGAGAGGGAGCCGGCGTGAAAGCCTCAGAACTCCGGTGAGTTGGACCTCTGGTGGCCGGCATGGGAAGTGTCCCAGGAGTGCCCCTCTTGGGACGGCCTGACAAAAACTGGGGTTAATGAAGTACTGTGAATGTAATACATAAACATGGTTGATAGAGTTAAATGTTTCACATTAAAATTGTTAAATATTAAATATTCTGTAGCACATATAAGTGATTATCTGTTGAAGTTGAAGGACTGCAGTTTCTAATTCATTTTGGTCTATTTTTGTTTGACCTTCATTTAAACGATTACACAAATAACCTTCAAAATAATCTGTTGATTATTGTATTAGTAAAATAGGGACTGCTTTGAATGAGAGAGAAGAAACCTGCTCTCAAATATACAACTTTAACCTAGTGAATAAACTGAAGTCAATTGATGTGGAGGTTATTATACACACCTTCAACAGTATAAAACATAGCTTCATGTTTACCTGGTATGTTTTATTTAAATGTTAGAATAAACTGGAGTTTTCCATCAATACAATCAGGCAGTGATTAAGTTCTTTGATGAGGGCAAGTAACTTAGAGCATGGAGACAAGAGAAGAGGGAGCCACCAAAAGAAAGTAGTTACAGAACTTCTGTATGTTTGGGGAGCGCAATGAAATGCATATCGGACTGTTTAACTGTAGTTAAAACTGTAGTTAAAATAGTGTCCACCCCAACCCCCCCAAAAGTTTATAAAATTTGCCCTACGTGGACCACTTAAGGGGGGAATTCCACTGTATTTTGAATTTCAGTCCCTGTTTATGCCTGTTACATGCACGTTGTCTCAGGAGTTTGAGACAATGTAAGATGTTTGAAGAATATTTGACAGGTAGTCTTTTTTTTTGCGTCCGTCTATCTATACATGCATCTATCCATATCTGTCTGTTACTCTACAACGGTATCTATCATTCTATAGTAAATATCTTTCTAATCTTTAACTTTGCTGTTTTTATTTGACATTTGCTTTGTGATCATGGGTATTCCCTTCATGAATTGCTTAGAACAATTTTTGGTTAATATTTGTCTCTTGAATAAGGTGACCCTGACAGTGAGGTAGAATTTGATGGTAATCAAGGAAATGGTCAGCATCGCAACAGTAATAAAGGTTAAGTCTTTTTAGTTGTCACAAGGGCACAGAAATGAAAACAGCAATAAAAATGTGACAGATAACATGTATTGCCTTTGTTGTAAAAATGATCACAATACCTCAATTAAGGCAGAAGACATTTTGTTAACAGAGCTGGCTACTCCTCCAAGGAAACTGGAACATCTTCAAGAAAGAAAACTACAGTGTAATGATCTAGCCGTTTTGGTTAATAAAAACTAAATATCGATCTTCCATATGATCATGAAAACCCATTAGAAGAGGATCCGATAGCATCTGGTTTTTCTCTTAACAGTTGGGACAGGTCCCCTCCCCTAAAGGTCAGGAGGTTTGACCCTCAAAACCCCTCAAACAAGGCCCTGCGCAGCTAAATTGTTAATACAACAGTAAATTGTAAGTTGTTGTTAAAAACTGGGGCTAACCCCCGCTGAAATGGTCATGTACCCACAGTCACCCCGGAGGCTCCAGCACACCAGGGGGCTAACATCCTGTCTGCTGAGGTGTCACGAGATAAGACCCTATTTATGACTTGCGAAACAATGGCTCTCAAGAGACGGTCATCAAGTCATAAACTTCTCCAAGAACAGGCCATTGATAGAGAAAACAGATCATTAAGATCAAACGTGGCCCTTATCTGCCCTTTTGTCAGTTAGGGACAGGAACTAGGGGTCTCTCTGTATCAATCTATCTGCATACTTACAACTTCCAAACTTCTAAGAAGATCCTAGAAACAGACTCTTAGGAACTCTTAAGGAATCTCCTAAATCTACATTTCCCAAAACACCCGTTGTTCGAATTGCTCTGTTAACTGCTGTTAATGTTGGTTAAAGTGTCAACTTATAAGTCAAACCCAGTCAGTATCCATTTTAGGACTATCATTTGAATATGTTCTTTTTCCTTCTATCTTTATATATGTGTGAATTGTTAAGCTGTGAAATTTTACTGTATCCTCTGTTTTACCGAATGCTTTATGCTTTGTTCCAATGTAACCAATCCAACGCAGTAGTACTGTGAAAGATTAATAAGTAGTTGTAACCCGAATACAAAATGGGTATACTTATTAATCTTTTGCATATACAGAATGTACAAGGTTTCAGGTTAACTTCATTGTACTCTTTCTATATTTTGGTATACCAATATATTTTTGGAATACTCTTGTGGAAGAATGAGCAGACTAATGCATATTCATTAGAAAGTGACCATGGACCCCTCCTCTGTTCCGACTTTAAGGCCTCTATTTAAACTCAGGTCACAGACAGCTATAGGTCAGCTCTTCAAAGTCAGATTAGAGTTCTCTTCAGGCCCAGAGCATGCGATGCTCCGGCACTCCAAGATGATGACCAGTGGAAGATGGGGCCTCTAGAAGCTGACTCAGCCAGAAGCAGAGCCCCCTCAATAGAGCCCTCCAAAGAAACCAAGATGTAGCCAGCATGGTCCGCTCACCTGACCACAGAGTCGCTGACCGGACAAGCCAGCATCGACTGCCAGACGCCAGGACGCGTGACCAGAGGCCGCACAACTTAACGCAAAGGAAAGCTCCACGCCGACCCACTTCACGGGGAAGACGGCAGGCCAAGCCAAGGCCCAGCCAGCAGTGCCAACCCAAACGCATGGGTCAGTTCTGCTCATTCTCCACGAAATATTTCCCTCTGAGTTTCAGTAAACTCATGTGGTCTCTTTTGTAGGTGAACGTGATAATTCCAGACTTCCCATTATGCATATCAACCCCATTTGTTATTTAATGTTTATTGTGTTGTGTAATGTGCTATAAATAAACTGCTTTTCTTAAAAGTAGTCTGGATATATGACTCAATATTGTGACAAGCGTGCAGATCACTAAATGTCTCGGAAATGAACTCTCACCCCAAGATCGGATAAGATGGCAATCACGGTTTGTGCTTCAATTAAGCTAAACTATGCCCTCTAATATCCTAACAATAATTAATAATTGATTAATCAATTAATTGGTTAATTAATTATACCCCCCTTGACACTACAACAGTATACTGCAAAAATGCAAACTCACCATCATCATCAAGCTCTGACTCTCCATATACACTCATTAGGAGGAAGCAGACTTCAAGTGAATAGCGTCCCCCCTTCTCCTCATCTCAGGCTGCCCTTACATAAAGACATTTTTCGGGTTTGTATCTTGTATTGAATTTTAGAAATATTTGGTCTTAAAGTGGTTATCTAGGTTCATATCTATATAATGGTATATGCTAGTGTGACACATTTACATCTAAGGAATTTAGCAGACGCTCTTATCCAGAGCGACTTACAATCATGCTTAGTGATCCTTTGGATAATATTCCAGCTAGTATAGCAAAACGCAAACACAACAACACATTAATTTGAGATTTAGTTATTGGTTCCAGCCTCAACCAACAGATGTAACAGTTTTGTTTCTGTGTCACTACACAGGAGTTCCTCTCAGTGCTATGCGTTTGTTAACCTGATACTGAAAGTAATTACCAGTAAGCAAAAGAGCATTGGATTGTTGCTCCAAGTTGTTATTCAGTATACAGTATATCCTTCATTTTGGAGAATAAGAATTGCTCTTGCTACAAGAAAGAAGAAAATATACTTGTATTTACCTGCAATGGTATTTTGTGTTAGAGAAATAATTTGTCTTTAAATTAGTCCTCTAATGACCTGAAGTATTTGTCTATTATCAAATTTACTCTGTGATTCTTTTAGCCCCTCTGCAAATTCAGGAGCACACCTCAGAAATGCAGACTAGGCCATCTTCCCATTGAGGCCTGTCTTAACAAACAGAACAGAGTAGACCAAGATCACCTTTTGTTCAGCAGTTTTCAGAAGGGACCAGCTCTACACAACAGACTCTATCAACACAGAGAAAACACTCTGCATACCCAATGCAAGTAAGTGGGTAGTTGATTTCATTGCAAAAGAATAAAAATGAACATAATTAGTATAGACTAGTGCTGTCACAATACCAAAATTATGATTTCAGTACAATACCAACTAAAGTATCTCAATACCAATACCATAATGACAACGCGTTAAAAACCTAGAACACCCGAAAGAATAATAGAATAATAGATGATGAATAAAACAACATGAAGCTTACAATAATTACCTTGTTAATTATTAATTGAATTTAAAACTAGGTAAAAAATAAGATAATGTCAATGAAAGGCTAGGAGACCCAGTTGATATAATTTATGTTGATTTATGTTTTGTTTATATAACAAAATTGTAGTTTATGTACAGTTAGGTATTTTTGTGCATTTGTTTTTGACAATAAACAGTTAAAACTTTTAAGATTTTGATTATTGCAAATATTTACATCACGGTCATAGTGTTGTTAAAGCTTATATATGGTGTGCAGTATGCACGTTATGGAATTTGTTGAATAGTTAACTTCATATTTGCAACTAGATCCCATTGATTGATTGTTTGATACACGTCTGTGAAGGTCTGAACTCTAAAGTGAGAACATTTTCTACTAATAGTAGTAATAACTGTATTATAATAATGATTAGAATAATTATTCACAAAAATACATGCCATGATAACTATTCAGCAAGTTAAAACTTGCAGTTTAACTTGAAGTTAAACTGATCATCGTAAGTAAAAAAAGTGGATTTATATCATTACCCAGGGCATAGAGCTGTATTTAAAGTTAGGAAAAGCACCTGTGTTTCAGACTATTCAGTCTCCACATAAAACCATTTATCATCAATAAATATCTTATAAATGTGTCAGTTCAGCTAAATAGAAGATTTAAAAGATTTAAAAACTAAATGGAATCAAAAATCGATAAAATTTATACAATAGCCAACCCTAATAAGATGTGACTGTGTTAAGTAAAAACTTATTTAGAAACAGGAATTCACTTTCTGTCCTGTTAATTCTTAAACAGAATATAAAATGCACAGATCTTCTCTTGAAGTGGACAAGTCCAAACCCCACAAAAAGAAAAACACAAACCCAGCTAGGTTAACTAATTAACAACTACAACAGGACAGACACCAAGCTTCCATAAAGTTAACCTGAAAGGCTAAATCAACTCACTGATGCATTAATTCCTCCAATTCCTCCAATTTCAGATTAATGGCTTGTCCAAGGTGGGAGTAGTCCACTTGAAGGACAATGTTAAGGGGGTTATGGAGAAGTATGCTTTTAATTTTTTGTCAATTAAATGTCAGTTACAATACCAATACCATTACCATTTTGAATGTTAAATGCGGCCTTTCTCTATCCTTCATTCATTTTGAATCCTATTACATTCGTTTTGGTTTTGTTTTAAAAACAAAGTAAGCATATTATTTAAAATATTTAATATGTTCCAGTAAAATGGTATTGATATATAGTACTTTGTATCCTGTTCTCTGCTTAAAAAAAACAAAAAACAAAAAGAAAATTCACTTTTTATTGTCATGCACAGTAAACTAGTTTCCCCAATGTACAATGAAATCATGTCATAGAATAAAAGTATAAATATAAATAGACAGATAACAAGGATCAAAAATTAAGCATGCAGAGAATATATAAATAAAATATAAAATATAAAATGTAAACAATTTAGAATTATACAGGCTATATACATTGTGCAGGTATGTGCTACATTAGTTACATTGTAACAGTCTGTAGTAAAGTGGTGTTTGTGCAAAATGAGCTGAAATATAACCATACAAGAACAGTTACATGTGCAAAACGATGTGTGCAGCTGTATGCAGACACAAACAGTCAAGTACAGTAGTGCAACTATTCATGTGCAGAATGATATGAGTTAGTGCAGTTTTTATAAGACAGTCCAGTCATGAGGAGAGACATCAGCTCAACTGTTTAAGAGTCTGATGGCTAGTAGAAGAAAGAGTTAAAATGGTTTGGTGGATTTCATTTTTACTTCCACCTGAAGGTACATCTGTCTAACATTGAAGCTTGATTAAAACCTGACATTGGTGTTTGACAAATATCTGATTTTGATTTCCAACTGAAATTCAATGTCTATCCAGTCTTAAAGATTAATGTCAAGACAACTTTGGGTTTTGACATCAACCTTATTTTTATTTCCAACTTCAATTTAATGTCTAAATAAGATTAAGAACATGGTTTTTGACTGATAATGCAACTTTTATTTCCAACTGAAATTCAACGTCTGTCCAGTGTTGTAGCTTTTGGGTTTGATGTCAACCTGATTTTCATTTCCAGTTTAAATTCAATGTCTTTAAAACATTGCAGCTTGATGTCAAGCAACTGTTATTTATACCCAACGCTAGTTCTTGATGTCAACCCAACGTTGGGTTTTGTCGTCAACCCAATTTTCATTTTCAACTAAAATTTAACATCTACATAACGTTGGATCTTGGAAAGTTCGACCCTATTTTCTACCCAGGGACCTCAGCTCGGTCATTCTCACAACAGTCTACATCCCACCTCAGGCAGATAAGTCACTTGCATTAAAGGCTCTGTATGAGACCATCAGCAGGCTGGAGAACTTTCACCCAGAGGCTGTTTTTATTGTGGTTGGGGATTTTAACAGGGCAAACCTGAAAATGGTTTTGCCTAAATACTACCAGCACATTAACTTACCCACACAAGGAGAACACATTCTTGATCACTGCTACACTGCACCTAAGGACAGTTACAAACCCCTCCCCCGCCCTCAATTTGGCAAAGCTGATCACATCTCCATTCTTCTCCTGCCTGCATATTTGCAAGGTACACAAGACAGTCAGAAAATATTGTTTTCCTCCCAAAACAAGTTTCATTACAACGTTGAGCTTTTTGGCCGTTCTAAAGCCTGTAGGCGCTTCTAAAGCTCCCAAATGCAATGAATATGACACTTTTCATTTTGTACTGCCACGTTCAAGATTTCACTTCCTATTGCTTAGAAACAATGTTTTCCTTCATTCTAGACATATTTAAAGTGTTCCCATGTCAGAAAATATTGTTTTTGTCACAAAACAAGTTTCATTACAAAGTTGAGCTTTTTGGCAGTTTCAAAAGCCTGTAGGCGCTTCTAAAGCTCCCAAACGCTTTTTCAGCGCCTAAATGCAATGAAAATGACACTGTTCATTTTGTACTGCCACGTTCAAGATTTCACTTCCTATTGCTTAGAAACAATGTTTTCCTTCATTATTTACATATTTAAAGTGTTCCCATGTCAGAAAATATTGTTTTTGTCACAAAACAAGTTTCATTACAACGTTGAGCTTTTTGGCCGTTCTAAAGCCTGTAGGCGCTTCTAAAGCTCCCAAACGCTTTTTTCAGCGCCTAAATGCAATGAAAATGACACTGTTCATTTTGTACTGCCACGTTCAAGATTTCACTTTCTATTGCTTAGAAACAATGTTTTCCTTCATTCTAGACATATTTAAAGTGTTCCCATGTCAGAAAATATTGTTTTTGTCACAAAACAAGTTTCATTACAAAGTTGAGCTTTTTGGCAGTTCTAAAGCCTGTAGGCGCTTCTAAAGCTCCCAAACGCTTTTTTCAGCGCCTAAATGCAATGAAAATGACACTGTTCATTTTGTACTGCCACGTTCAAGATTTCACTTTCTATTGCTTCTAAACAATGTTTTCCTTCATTCTAGACATATTTAAAGTGTTCCCATGTCAGAAAATATTGTTTTTTGTCACAAAACAAGTTTCATTACAAAGTTGAGCTTTTTGGCAGTTCTAAAGCCTGTAGGCGCTTCTAAAGCTCCCAAACGCTTTTTCAGCGCCTAAATGCAATGAAAATGACACTGTTCATTTTGTACTGCCATGTTCAAGATTTGACTTTCTATTGCTTCTAAACAATGTTTCCCTTAATTCTAGACATATTTAAAAGTTTCCCCATGTCAGAAAATATTGTTTCTGTCACAAAACAAGTTTTATTACAACGATGAGCTTTTTGGCAGTTCTAAAGCCTGTAGGCGCTTCTAAAGCTCCCAAACGCTTTTTCAGCGCCTAAATGCAAAGAAAATGACACTGTTCATTTTGTACTGCCACGTTCAAGATTTCACTTTCTATTGCTTAGAAACAATGTTTCCCTTCATTATTTACATATTAAAAGTGTTCCCATGTCAGAAAATATTGTTTTTGTCACAAAACAAGTTTCATTACAACGTTGAGCTTTTTGGCCGTTCTAAAGCCTGTAGGCGCTTCTAAAGCTCCCAAACGCTTTTTCAGCGCCTAAATGCAATGAAAATGACACTGTTCATTTTGTACTGCCACGTTCAAGATTTCACTTTCTATTGCTTAGAAACAATGTTTTCCTTCATTCTAGACATATTTAAAGTGTTCCCATGTCAGAAAATATTGTTTTTGTCATAAAAAATGTTTCAATACAAAGTTGAGCTTTTTGGCCGTTCTAAAGCCTGTAGGCGCTTCTAAAGCTCCCAAACGCTTTTTTCAAGGCCTAAATGCAATAAAAAATGACACTGTTCATTTTGTACTGCCACGTTCAAGATTTCACTTTCTATTGCTTAGAAACAATGTTTTCCTTCATTCTAGACATATTTAAAGTGTTCCCATGTCAGAAAATATTGTTTTTTGTCACAAAACAAGTTTTATTACAACGTTGAGCTTTTTGGCTGTTCTAAAGCCTGTAGGCGCTTCTAAAGCTCCCAAACGCTTTTTCAGCGCCTAAATGCAATGAAAATGACACTGTTCATTTTGTACTGCCACGTTCAAGATTTCACTTCCTATTGCTTAGAAACAATGTTTTTTTTCATTATTTACATATTTAAAGTGTTCCCATGTAAGAAAATATTGTTTTTGTCACAAAACAAGTTTCATTAATACGTTGAGCTTTTTGGCCGTTCTAAAGCCTGTAGGCGATTCTAAAGCTCCCAAATGCTTTTTCAGCGCCTAAATGCAATGAAAATGAAACTTTTCATTTTATACTGCCACGTTCAAGATTTCACTTTCAATTGCTTAGAAACACCATTTTCCTTCATTCTAGACATATTTAAAGTGTTCCCATGTCAGAAAATATTGTTTTCCTCCCAAAACAAGTTTCATTACAAAGTTGAGCTTTTTGGCCGTTCTAAAGCCTGTAGGCGCTTCTAAAGCTCCCAAACGCTTTTTCAGCGCCTAAATGCAATGAAAATGACACTGTTCATTTTGTACTGCCACGTTCAAGATTTCACTTTCTATTGCTTAGAAACAATGTTTTCCTTCATTCTAGACCTATTTAAAGTGGTCCCATGTCAGAAAATATTGTTTTTGTCACAAAACAACTTTTATTACAACGTTGAGCTTTTTGTCCGTTCTAAAGCCTGTAGGCGCTTCTAAAGCTCCCAAACGCTTTTTCAGCGCCTAAATGCAATGAAAATGACACTGTTCATTTTGTACTGCCACGTTCAAGATTTCACTTTCTATTGCTTAGAAACAATGTTTCCCTTCATTATTTACATATTTAAAGTGTTCCCATGTCAGAAAATATTGTTTTTGTCACAAAACAAGTTTCATTACAAAGTTGAGCTTTTTGGCCGTTCTAAAGCCTGTAGGCGCTTCTAAAGCTCCCAAACGCTTTTAAAGCGCCTAAATGCAATGACAATGACAATGTTCATTTTGTACTGCCACGTTCAAGATTTCACTTTCTATTGCTTAGAAACAATGTTTTCCTTCATTCTAGAAATATTTAAAGTGTTCCCATGTCAGAAAATATTGTTTTTTGTCACAAAACAAGTTTTATTACAACGTTGAGGTTTTTGGCCGCTCTAAAGCCTGTAGGCGCTTCTAAAGCTCTCAAACGCTTTTTCAGCACCTAAATGCAATGAAAATGACACTGTTCATTTTGTACTGCCACGTTCAAGATTTCACTTCCTATTGCTTAGAAACAATGTTTTCCTTCATTCTAGACATATTTAAAGTGTTCCCATGTCAGAAAATATGTTTTTTTGTCACAAAAACACTTGCATTACTGAGTTGAGCTTTTTGGCCGTTCTAAAGCCTGTAGGCGCTTCTAAAGCTCCCAAACGCTTTTTCAGCGCCTAAATGCAATGAAAATGACACTGTTCATTTTGTACTGCCACGTTCAAGATTTCACTTTCTATTGCTTAGAAACAATATTTTCCTTCATTCTAGACATATTTAAAGTGTTCCCATGTCAGAAAACATTGATTTTTTTGTCACAAAAAAAAAGTTTCATTACAAAGTTGAGGTTTTTTGGCCGTTCTAAAGCCTGTAGGCGCTTCTAAAGCTCCCAAACGCTTTTTTCAGCGCCTAAATGCAATGAAAATGACACTGTTCATTTTGTACTGCCACGTTCAAGATTTCACTTCCTATTGCTTAGAAACAATGTTTTCCTTCATTCTAGACATATTTAAAGTGTTCCCATGTCAGAAAATATTGTTTTTGTCACAAAACATTTTTTTTTTACAACGTTGTGCTTTTTGGCCGTTCTAAAGCCTGTAGGCGCTTCTAAAGCTCCCAAACGCTTTTTCAGCGCCTAAATGCAATGAAAAAGACACTGTACATGTTGTACTGCCACGTTCAAGATTTCACTTCCTATTGCTTAGAAAAATTGTGTCCTTCATTCTTGACATATTTGCAAGGTACCAATGTCAGAAAATATAGTTTTTTCTCCCAAAACAAGTTTCATTACAAAGTTGAGCTTTTTGGCAGTTCTACAGCCTGTATGCGCTTCTAAAGCTCCGAAAGGCTTTTTTTTCAGCGCCTAAATGCAATAATAATGACACTGTTCATTTTGTATGCCACGTTCAAGATTTCACTTTCTACTGCTTAGAAACAATGTTTACCTTCATTCTAGACATATTTAAAGTGTTCCCATGTCAGAAAATATTGTTTTTTTGTAAAAAAACAAGTTTTTTTTTTTACAAAGTTGAGCTTTTTGGCCGTTCTAAAGCCTGTAGGCGCTTCTAAAGCTCCCAAACGCTTTTGCAGCGCATAAATGCAATGAAAATGACACTGTTCATTTTGTACTGCCACGTTCAAGATTTCACTTTCTATTGCTTAGAAACAATGTTTTCCTTCATAATTTACATATTTAAAGTGTTCCCATGTCAGAAAATATTGTTTTTGTCACAAAACAAGCTTTATTACAAAGTTGAGCTTTTTGGCCGTTCTAAAGCCTGTAGGCGCTTCTAAAGCTCCCAAACGCTTTTTCAGCGCCTAAATGCAATGAAAATGACACTGTTCATTTTGTACTGCCACGTTCAAGATTTCACTTCCTATTGCTTAGAAACAATGTTTTCCTTCATTCTAGACATATTTAAAGTGTTCCCATGTCAGAAAATATTGTTTTTTGTCACAAAAACAAGTTTTATTACAACGTTGAGCTTTTTGGCAGTTCTAAAGCCTGTAGGCGCTTCTAAAGCTCCCAAACGCTTTTTTATAGCGCCTAAATGCAATGAAAATGACACTGTTCATTTTGTACTGCCACGTTCAAGATTTCACTTTCTATTGCTTCTAAACAATGTTTTCCTTCATTCTGGACATATTCAAAGTGTTCCCATGTCAGAAAATATGTTTTTTCGTCACAAAACAAGTTTCATTAAAACGTTGAGCTTTTTGGCCGTTCTAAAGCCTGTAGGCGCTTCTAAAGCTCCCAAATGCAATGAATATGACACTGTTCATTTTGTACTGCCACGTTCAAGATTTCACTTTCTATTGCTTCTAAACAATGTTTGCCTTCAATATTTACATATTTAAAGTGTTCCCATGTCAGAAAATATTTTTTTTTTCGTCACAAAAACAAGTTTTATTACAACGTTGAGCTTTTTGGCCGTTCTAAAGCCTGTAGGCGCTTCTAAAGCTCCCAAACATTTTTCAGCGCTTAAATGCAATGAAAATGACACTGTTCATTTTGTACTGCCACGTTCAAGATTTCACTTTCTATTGCTTAGAAACAATGTTTACCCTCATTCTAGACATATTTAAAGTGTTCCCATGTCAGAAAATATTGTTTTTGTCACAAAACAAGTTTCATTACAACGTTGAGCTTTTTGGCCGTTCTAAAGCCTGTAGGCGCTTCTAAAGCTCCCAAACGCTTTTTTAGCCCTAAATGCAATGAAAATGACACTGTTCATTTTGTACTGCCACGTTCAAGATTTCACTTTCTATTGCTTAGAAACAACTTTTCTCTTCATTCTAGACATATTTAAAGTGTTCCCATGTCAGAAAATATTGTTTTTGTCACAAAACAAGGTTTATTACAACGTTGAGCTTTTTGGCCGTTCTAAAGCCTGTAGGGCTCCCAAACGCTTTTTTCAGGGCCTAAATGCAATGAAAATGACACTGTTCATTTTGAACTGCGACGTTCAAGATTTCACTTCCTATTGCTTAGAAACAATGTTTCCCTTCATTATTTACATATTAAAAGTGTTCCCACGTCAGACAATATTGTTTTTGTCACAAAAGTTTCAATACAACGTTGAGCTTTTTGGCCGTTCTAAAGCCTGTAGGCGCTTCTAAAGCTCAAAAAATGCTTTTTCAGCACCTAAATGCAATGAAAATGACACTGTTCATTTTGTACTGCCACGTTCAAGATTTCACTTTCCATTGCTTCTAAACAATGTTGTCCTTCATTCTAAAAATATTTAAAGTGTTCCCATGTCAGAAAATATTGTTTTTGTCACAAAACAAGTTTTATTACAACGTTGAGCTTTTTGGCCGTTCTAAAGCCTGTAGGCGCTTCTAAAGCTCCCAAACGCTTTTTCAGCGCCTAAATGCAATGAAAATGACATAGTTAATTTTGTACTGCCACGTTCAAGATTTCACTTTCTATTGCTTCTAATCAATGTTTCCCTTCATTTTAGAGATATTTAAAGTGGTCCCATGTCAGAAAATATTGTTTTTGTCACAAAACAAGTTTTTTACAACGTTGAGCTTTTTGCCCGTTCTAAAGCCTGTAG
>JAMWET010003393.1:5000-14898 GCA_024036415.1 Prochilodus magdalenae | reverse complement strand
TATTAGCTATTGCTAAACGCTAGCGCTAAATGCTAGTGCTGTAGCGGGACACTGCCACTCAGAGTGGAATTTAGAGCCGTGCAGTGCAACACCCACACGCTAGGGGGCAGTTAGCATCTATCCACAGTGCCTAGGGAGCAGGTGGGGTTTAGGTGCCTTGCTCAAGGGCACTTCAGTCATGTGCTTCAGTTCAGGGAATCAAACCAGCGAGACCTCTCTCTCCAGACCAAACACCAGACACTATTCAAATGTGAACCCGAGTCATCTTCATTGGGATTCTCTGAACATGCCAGGCTGGTCTGAACAGCTGTTCTTCCAGTTTCACAGGTATCTGGAGCCATGCTGACTGCAGTGCATCCCACAGCTGCTGGAGGGAGCATGTTGGCCCTGATCGAGGTGGCCCCACAGATGCTCTGTTGAGTACAAGTCTGAGGAATTAGGGGGCCAGTGTAGTACTCGGAAGACTTGGCCATGCTCTTCCAACCAGGGCCAGATATTGTAGCCATGTGGCATCGCCTTCTTCTCTGGCACAATCCATCACCTTCAGGCTATGCGTGAGATACGCTACTGGGGCAGGGTGTACATCACCCATCATCCGCCCCAGGGAAGTCAATCACCATGTAGGAGAGTGCCCAGAGAATGCCAGGAAAACGTGACTGCCTTAACGAGCTACGTGCTGCCGCCATCAAAGGCAGGAAGTGGTCATTATAATGTGACTCGGCTGTCCGTAAAACAAATGACTGGCAAAAGAATTATATGCACCCTGAGATGGACTGGTGACACTGATGATGTTGGGGAGACTGATGGTGATTCCTCCCGTCCACCCAATCAGCACTGGGATAGAGTTCTGGCACCCCCATGAATGTTAAGCGGGTTAGAAGATGAAAAAATGAAAGAATGAATGAACTCTCTTATGCAGACTACAAAATCTCTATTCACTCTTTTGCAAAATAAACAAACAAAAATAGATAGGGTTGCTAGGAAACAGTTAGCATTATACCTTTTATCAGCTCACCTGACTAACAAATTGCATGTCACTGCGTGTTAAGATGGTAGTATCTTCAGGCTCATGTAGATGGCGCTGCACAAGGATGATGGTGCTGGTTCTCCACTATAGCTAGCATTACAGCCCACTTAATTGCATTAACATCTCCAGCTCTCAGTGGTTTAGACCCCTGTTTATCTCTTACTTCCACTCATTCTACCAACACAAAACAGTTTGATTGACAAGGATCCCTAACAAGCAACTTTCTATCTGTTAGACCCGCCCTTTCGGTCAGAAAGAAAAAAATGTTTGTAAAAGTGTTTCACGTCATGTAAATTTATTTTTACTTTTGTAATTTTGTTTTCTTGAATGTAATTTTTTTTTTTTTTTTTTTTTACTTTCGTAATTTAATTTTCTTGAAAGTAATTTTTTAGTTTGTGAATTTATTTTTTACTTTTGTAATTTTGTTTCCTTGAATGAAATTTTTTGTTTGTAAATTTATTTTTACTTTTGTAATTTTGTTTCCTTGAAAGTAATTTTTTGGTTTGTAAATTTATTTTTACTTTTGTAATTTTGTTTTCTTGAATGTAATTTTTTGGTTTGTAAATTTATTTTTACTTTGGTAATTTTGTTTCCTTGCATGTAATTTTTCATTTGTAATTTTTTTACTTGAATGTAATTTTTTAGTTTGTAAATTTATTTTTACTTTTGTAATTTTGTTTTCTTGAATGTAATTTTTTTTTTTTTTTTTTTTTTTTACTTTTGTAATTTTGTTTGCTTAAATGAAATTTTTTAGTTTGTAAATTTATTTTTACTTTTGTCTTCTTGAATGTAATTTTTTAGTTTGTAAATTTATTTTTAATTTTGTAACCTTGTTTTCTGAAATGTCAATAGTTTTTTTTGCGCTTCCATAGTAACAGGATATATATAGTGCCCACTGTTTTGAGTTGTGTCCTTTCTAGCTGAGCTTTAACCACATTTTAACTGTATGCTTGGTAGCTGGCTGTTTGGCCGACTAGTTATGTCGCTTGTTTCCCAAATTTAATTCCAGCACTAAGAAGCTCTCACAAGGCTTCAGCAGCTTGTGTGGGTAACATAATGCTGTCTATCCGGTGGTGCATGTGTGATGTAGTTTGATCTGTTCTGGTATTGCTGCTCTAACAAGGAAACTTGTATTGTGACTTCTGGAAATGCAAAGCAAATCCCCCACATGGCGGCAAAGAGCCTGCAGGAATGATGGAGTGGTGGTGCTCTGCACGGCTTGCACGAACATGATCTGCAATGGAAGGAAACCTTACCTCTAACTTAACCTCTAACCTCAACTCAATCTCTCACCTCAAGGTCAATCCTGATAAGCTGATATGTTTTGGATACAAGTGCCGTGAACTGAATGAGTGTAAATGGTTTGGCTGCAGTCGTCAAACAGAGGGAGCACAGGGTGGATCCATAAAGTTTAGAGTTTTGGAAATGACCCCAACCAAGACTGAACCTGACTAGAGACTGCCTTCGATCCAAAAGAAGCTCTCAGATACCTAGACGTGCTAGGGCACATGGGAAAACCGAGCCTGCTGCTTTTTTTTAAACCATCATGTCTTTGCAACATGGAAATTTCTAAAGTTCATGCTTCCCGTCATATTCAGTCCTGCAGCATATCCGGCTCGGCTTGCCGCATCAGAGCTTTGGTAGTGCTGGCTGGGAGTTCTGTTGATTAGCGCTTCCCACCAAGGCCGAGTCCTCTCTGATGGAGGCACCTGGCTGCTGACTGATGATGCTCCAAATCCACTCAGACAATCGCAGCAGTGCTCAGAGTGAATCTTTTGTCTCCTCTCACTCGGCCGCAACTCGGAGAAACCCTTCCGCGTTGGCTGCAGACTGGAGGAGAGAGAGAGAGAGACGCGGTTCTGTTCGGGTTTTTGTATGTGCAGACATTTCAATCTCCAGAACAGAAGGATCTCCATTGTGCTGTGATGAAAACCTGGGGAATGAAGTATCCAGCCAATCTATTATCCAAGGACGGGTCACAATGGGTGGTTTCCTGGAGACGTTTGGCTCTGTGGAAGGCTGCCGGGCCCGGTCGATATATCGGCTCGCTGATATAACTGGCCTATATTAAGGTTATATGGGTTCATGAGTACAGGAAATACGTCCAAGCCCTATTAATAGGTGGTTCTTTCATGGTGGTCTAAACTGGGGATAATCACTCACTCATCTGGTCAATCTGTAGAAACCTGAATGACACAGTGGATGGGCTATGGACCATGTTCATACAGAGTGCTATGATATGAAAGGGTTAACTGCAGGGAACCTCACCCATGTCTTTGCAGAACTGGTGATGGGTACCAGCGTTCCCAACATCTACAACACAAATATAGCTTCCAATTTACTGTCCAAAGCTCCAACGCCCAGCAAGGTGCTCACAACAACCTCGTGTCATGGAAGGGAACTTCTCTAGGCAGGCTCTTCAGATGTACCTACCACCACCACTGTGAACAAATCTGACTTAGGACCCTAATGGTTGAACCAGACGAGTAATGCATTAGCTTCATTCTGTTGTATGATGTAGTTTGATCTGTTGCGTTGTTCTAACCCAGTTGATCAATATAGCCCATCTGGAAATGCAAAGCAAAACCCCCATATGGCAGCGAAGGGCCTGGTGGAGTAGTAGCGCTCTGCACCGCTTGCACAAACAAGATCTGCAGCCGAAGAAAACCTTACCTCCAGCCTCACCACAAAGGTCAAGACAGATAAGCAAGGGATACGGAAGTATAAGTGGTTTAGCTACAGTCGTCAAACAGAAACGTTCGAGCCAGTGGACCAAGTTATACAGTGCTGCTTCTTTAAGCAATAGATTCGTCAAATCTGACAGACGTTTGACACCAAACTACTTCCTAGTGTAGCAGACAGTAAGGCATTAGCTTCATTCAGTGGGTTCCTACACTGCCTTTGGAGCTAAAGGAATTTATTTCTGACCAACATGGAAAGATCAAGCCTAACACAGCCATTATTTCAAAATTGGAGTTGCTACAGCCTTCATATCGGGGTCAGCAGCCGAGCTGTCAGAAAAATCAACATTTGTTTATTTTATTATTTGGTTACCAGTACATTCAGAGATCCAATAATAGTCTAGTCTGGAGATCGACAAACCATATGAAACCAAGATTTCGGATCCAATATTTGCAGGTTGTTTGAAATACCATTCCAATCGGATTTTGTAGGGGCATTGGTGGATGCTCTGGACTAATAGTGCCAACCCAAATCATATTCAGATTGGATCCAGATTGATTTTTTTGACAATAAAACAAAAAAACAAACACATGATACCATTTTTTTTGCAAACTGGATGCAAAGCACACTTAAGAGAATGTGATTCCAAATCCAGCTGGACTTTTATGGATGTGTCTCAGTTTGGAAACTCTGGAAGCTGGGATTTAAGAAAAGAGCCAAAGAACTCTGAACCACGACTTGACAGAGCAATCGATTGGACAGCCAAATGAAACACCCTATTGCCTTACCACGGAGACTCAGGCAAATAGGGTTGGTGATGTCCGGATACAGAAATCCAATCTAATCCCTACCAAATTACCAGTGTAGACAGTCATCTCTAAAGATCTGATCTGGGAAACATATCTGATTGGCCTGCACACAGCCTCGGAAGTTCCCCTGCAGTTCTTTAAGTAACCGGCTAATGGCGTTCAGTTGCTTTGTGCTAGTTCTGCTCATGTCAATATTTCATTGGACAATTTAGCCTGAGCATTAAGTTAGGTCATTTCAACCATCTCCGATAATAGTGATATCCCTCATAAAGTTCCTAATACTAAAGATCCGAAGTGGCCAATTGGGAAATTCCACTTACCAAAGAATGTAGAGGCAGCTTCTGCAGGCTGCACAGCCAACAAAACACTTATTTGCAATTTAATTGCCAAATAATTCAAATGAATGAAGAGTGCAGCAAAACAACAAGACCCCGAGGATCCAGTTGGTGTGTTCGTTTCCAGAACTGGGCCATAAGGCATATGATAAAATTCAGATTTCATGCAAAGCTAATCATTTGTTACATGCATGCCAAATTAGTTGCCAGTAGTATTGTTCATTAGCATTAGCTTTTATTAGCACAGTGTAGATGTAAGCAGGGCTTTCGTTAGGGCTGCTGTACTGAGTGCACTTTGTGCTAAGCTGCAGTAAATATTGGCCTTATGATTGATAATCCCCAAAAGCTAGTCACTGACTACAATTCTCAGGGGTGATAATTAACTGAATTATTAAACAAGCCCTTTATTATTACATAAGATGTACAAGCACTTTAATAATAATGATGACTAACTCGTGTATACATGTCATCCCATTCATGCCCTTGGCTAGAGACGTCCTGATACAAGATCAGAGCCAATCCAGGCTCACTGAATGTAGATAAAGGGAGATATGGGAATGTGGACATCCCTCCTCAGTACTGAGCCTAGTTGTTTAGCCACACTCAATGCTAACAGGTGTACCAGATCAAGGCAGTGATTTTGAGATAGCATTCATAAGGTTTAAGACCCATGACTCAGAGGCTTCATGGGCCGGACAACTGAGTGATGCTACACTGCAGCTATGGTGCTGCCTGAACTGGTGGCCTTTGGCTGCATGTATCCCAGGGGCCTCTTGGGTTGACAAACTGAGTGACACTGCAGCTATGAGGCTGCCTGAACTGGTGGTGTTTAGCTACCATTGCATGCCAGAGGCCTTTGGGGCTGGTTGCCTTAGCGATGCTACACTGCAGCTATGAGGCTTCCTGGACTGGTGGTGTTTAGCTGCCATTGCATGCCAGAGGCCTTTGGGGCTGGCTGCCTTAGCGATGCTACACTGCAGCTATGAGGCTTCCTGGACTGGTGGTGTTTAGCTGCATGCGTCCCTCGGTCTTTTGGGCTGGCAACCTGAGTGACCCCACTCTGGAGCTATGAGGCTTCCTGGACTGGTGGTGTTTGGCTGCATGTATCCCAGGGGCCTCTTGGGTTGACAAACTGAGTGACACTACACTGCAGCTATGAGGCTGCCTGACTTGGTGGTGTTTAGCTACCATTGCATGCCAGAGGCCTTTGGGGCTGGTTGCCTTAGCGATGCTACATTGCAGCTATGAGGCTGCCTGGATGCCAGAGGCCTTTTGGGCTGGCTGCCTTAGCGATGCTACATTGCAGCTATGAGGCTGCCTAGACTGGTGGTGGTTGGCTGCATGCGTCCATCTGTCTTTTGGGCTGGCAACCTGAGTAACCCCACACTGGAGCTATGAGGCTTCCTGGACTGGTGATGTTTAGCCACCATTGCATGCCAGAGGCCTTTGGGGCTGGCTGCATTAGCAATGCTACATTGCAGCTATAAGGCTGCCTGCTACACTGCAGCTGCATTAGCATGCTACATTGCAGCCTGGCCTGGCCAGAGTCCTTTTGGGCTTGCCTAGCTGCCATTGCAGCTATAAGGCTGCCTGGATGCCAGAGGCCTTTTGGGCTGGCTGCCTTAGCGATGCTACATTGCAGCTATGAGGCTGCCTGGACTGGTGGTGTTTGGCTGCACGCATCCCTCAGTCTTTTGGGCTGGCAACCTGAGTGACCCCACACTGGAGCTATGAGGCTTCCTGGACTGGTGGTGTTTGGCTGCATGTGTGCCGAGGCCTTTTGGGTTGGCAACCTAGGTGATGCTACACTGCAGCTTGAGGCTGCCTGGACTGGTGATGTTTAACTACCATTGCATGCCAGAGGCCCTTGGGGCTGGTTGCCTTAGCGATGCTACATTGCAGCTATGAGGCTGCCTGAACTGGTGGTGTTTAGCTACCATTGCATGCCAGAGGCCTGGCTGGCTGCCTTAGCTGCAATGTAGCATCGCTATGATGTTTCTGGACTGGTGGTGTTTAGCTACCATTGCATGCCAGAGGCCTTTGGGGCTGGTTGCCTTGGTGATGCTACACTGCAGCTTGAGGCTGCCTGGACTGGTGATGTTTAGCTACCATTGCATGCCAGAGGCCCTTGGGGCTGGTTGCCTTAGCGATGCTACACTGCAGCTATGTTGAACTGGTTGTTTAGCTACCATTGAGAGCTTTGGGGGGGGCTGGTTGCCTTAGTGATGCTAAACTGCAGCTATGAGGCTTCCTGGACTGGTGGTGTTTAGCTACCATTGCATGCCAGAGGCCCTTGGGGCTGGTTGCCTTAGCGATGCTACACTGCAGCTATGAGGCTGCCTGAACTGGTGGTGTTTAGCTACCATTGCATGCCAGAGGCCTTTGGGGCTGGTTGCCTTAGCGATGTTACATTGCAGCAATGAGGCTGCCTGGATGCCAGAGGCCTTTGGGGCTGGCTGCATTAGCGATGCTACACTGCAGCTATGAGGCTGCCTGGATGCCAGAGGCCTTTGGGGCTGGCTGCATTAGCGATGCTACACTGCAGCTATGAGGCTGCCTGAACTGGTGGCATTTGGCTGCATGTGTGCCGAGGCATTTTGGGTTGGCAACCTAGGTGATGCTACACTGCAGCTATGAGGCTGTCTGGAGTGGTGGTGTTCAACTGCATGAAAACACCAGCCCTAAGGACATTTCTAGCCCTCCAGGCTGCCCAGACTTGCCACCTGTGTGACAAATGGTAGTGAAGAAGTGATATGTCTCCCGCAGTCAGGACTCTCTCTGGACTTACACAGTGACTCTAAATGGTGGTCTTTGGGACCCCCCCCCTTCAGCTACTTCCTTCACACTATGGTCTTTGCCACGCCCAAATGCAGTCACTGGAGTCTGCTCTGGAGCCATTTTCCACACATGGAACAAGACATTCCCTGCACTGTAGCACCTCTTGCCAATCTATGAACCCCGTCTCTCACACCTCGCAGGTACTTATAGCCCCATCATCCTCTTAGAGCGCCATCTGCAGGAGCCTGAAGTTACTACCACCTTAAACACACAAGGTCAATAACTTTATATAGAAGTTCGCTACCGTACTTTTGAAAACTATTCACCCAGTGAACATCCTGAAACTTGTTGCATCACACCATCTAAAGCCTCCAGGCAGCACCCAACCATTCTGAACAGCTTACTTTACTCTGCTTTAATGTCTACTAACAGCTTGTTATGTTGGTCTATAAAACAGCCTGAAGCTCAGGTCCCATCACGCTCCGACTGGTGTAAGGGTTGCACCATCCTGCAAGGCCACAAGCTCCCAAATAAAGGTTGTATTGTTGATGTTTGGCCCAAAGAGCACAATCAATGAGGTCCTGCTGTTTCACCCTAGAACAGATGTGTGAGACTGTAGAAGTAGAACTTTCAGTTACCTCATACACCTCCATATCACCTAACTGTAGGTGTACAGGTCCAGACTGTAGTCCATCTGTTTCTCTGTATACTGTATTACCCTGTTCTTCAAATGGTCAGGACCGCCACAGGACCACCCCAGAGCAGGTTTGATGTGGGTGGTGGATCATTCTCAGCACTGCAGTGACACTGACATGGTGGCGGTGTGTTAGTGTGTGTTGTGCTGGTGTGAGTGGATCAGACACAGCAGTGCTGCTGGATACCTCAGTGACGCTGCTAAGCTGAGAATCGTCTACCAACCAATTACCCAGCAGCCAAGAGCATCCTACGAATAGCGTACTGCGGGCACCATCCAGTGGGCAGAGTCCTACGAATAGCGTACTGCGGGCACCATCCAGTGGGCAGCGTCCAGTGGGCAGCGTCCAGTGGGCAGCGTCCAGTGGGCATCGTCCTGTGGGCTTCGTCCAGTGGGCAGCGTCCGGTGGGCAGCGTCTGGGGGGCAGCGTCTGGTGGGCAGCGTTCTGTGGGCAGTGTCCAGTGGGTAGCATCTGGTGGGCAGTGTCCAGTGCGTAGCGTCCTGTGGGCAGTTTCCAGTGGGTAGCATCTGGTGGGCAGCGTCCTGTGGGCAGCCTCCAGTGGGCAGCATCCTGTGGGCAGTGTCCAGTGGGTAGGGTCTGGTGGGCACTATTCTGTGGGCAGTGTCCACTGGGTAGCATCTGGTGGACAGTGTCCAGTGGGTAGCATCCTGTGGGCTGCATCCTGTGGGCAGCGTCCAGTGGGCAGCATCCAGTGCGTAGCGTCCTATGGGCAGTTTCCAGTGGGTATCATCTGGTGGGCAGCATCCTGTGGGCATCGTCCGGTGGGCAGCGCCCGGTGGGCATTGTCCGGTGGGCAGCGTACAGTGAGCAGTGTCCAGTGGGTAGGGTCTGGTGGGCACTATTCTGTTGGCAGTGTCCACTGGGTAGCATCTGGTGGGCAGTGTCCTGTGGGCAGTGTCCAGTGAGCAGCATCCAGTGAGTAGCATCTGATGAGCAGTGTCCTGTGGGCAGCTTCCTGTGACCACTGATGAAGGACACGAGGATGACCAACACTGCACTGTGCAGCAGCAGATGAGCTATCGTCTCTGACTGTCCATCTACAAGGTGGACCAGCAAGGTAGGTGTGTCTAATAGAGTGGACAGTGAGTGGACACAGCACTTTTATTATATACAGCTATACTCATTATATATATTGCCAGACGTTCAGCTCCATTTCCATCAGCCTCCAGCCAAAGGGAGGAGCTCAGAAGCCTCAACCGCAAAGCCGGCCAGGCGATGCCGACAGAGACATCTCACACTTTAGCATTTACTAGCTCCAGTTACTCCCCAAAGCAGACGAACGATGATGCTTAGCCTCCAGAGAGAGGCACGCGTGCCTGAGCACTGTTTACTAAGTGGCATGCGCGATGCGTCCGCCGCCGTCTCGGAGCAGAGCGTCTCGGCTCTGAAAGTTCCAGTTGAATGTGCAGCTCTGTGGCTGGGAGTGGGGGACGGCTGGTCACGCTGCGTGAGTTTATTGTTCTGGGATCTTCCGTGTGCTGCTGTCTGTCATGGTTTAATGACCGGGTGGAAAAGCCAGTGGCTTTTAATTGGAATTATTCAAATTAGACC
>JAMWET010003393.1:0-2500 GCA_024036415.1 Prochilodus magdalenae | reverse complement strand
GGTGACGTGGTGTTAAGGACAGTCGTGGTAACGGTCTGTGTGCATGTAGTTCTGCGTGGTGCAGCCGTCTGCCAATGGTGCTGCACTAACAGGATGACCCATGGAGGCACCACTGCTCGCTGGATGTCTGTAATGGTGGCTGTTGGGTCAGTCAGGTACTGAATGTGCGGTCGGTGATGAGCGTACATATAAGCCGAGCTCTGTAAGTATGCCATCTGCCACTGCGGTCTAATTTTAGCAGGATACAAAGGTAAATAGAACCGAGAGACTATTACAGATATGGCTGCAGATGTTCGCTGCTGTGACCGTATCCTCCGAGAGGCAGCAGGGTAAAGCGGCATGACCGATGAGAGCAGATGATGGGATTTCTAGTGAAGGGAACATCTGAATCCTTTCTCCTCCTACGCACCCCTAATCACATCCAATCAGACGTTCTAGACGTGTGCAGCATCTGGCTTTGAAACGATGATTATTTGGTCGGGCGTTCCGGTTTCACTCTGGGCTGCAAGACCAAACGCTTTGCATTGTGCCTCATTAGGTCAAAGGCCAAAAGTATGTGGACACCCCGCTAATATATGAGCTCTTGTGTGTCGCACCCGTGGCTGAACCCATTTAAAAAACGTACATCCATGCCAACGTGGCATGCGATGCAGCCTTTGGTACAAGGGACTTCGGCCCTGCTAGAGCTGCCCTAGACAACTGTAAGTGCATGTATGGTAAAGGTCTAGGACCCTGTCCAGGTCAGGGTATCTCCAGGACCAGGGTTGCGAAACACCACTGTAGATCAACAGAATGGCGACCTGAACTGAGTATCACTCCCGGGCGAACGTGCCACAAGGAGATGCTCTGTAGAATTAAGGTGTCCACGTTTCAGTGAAGCATGATTCCTGTTATGGCTGCATTTTCTTATCCCCCACCTAGACAGTCCTGGACAATCTCCTGCTCGTCTTCAGCATGAGGTGACCTTTACGGCCGGCGTTCTGGGGACACCGCTGACATTCAGTAGGAGGAATCGTGCTGCTCGTGTTCAAGTGCTGTAAATAAACAGCGCTCTCCATATGTTTACATTGACCTTCAAGATCCTAATCTACGTCTGCCTCCATGCTAAAGCAAACACTTTCAGATATGTGGTATATGCCACCAGCACAATATCAACTTCCCAACCAATACTCTAGTGTGCACTGGACTGGGATGACTGGATACATGCCCTGCAAAAAATGATATACTGGAATGTGAAAGGATCTTATATCTAAAATTCTTATATTCTAATATTTTTTCATTGAGTTAATAATTTGTCACTTTGAGCAATTTTTATAAAACAAATAGTTTTTCCTTGTTCTAAGTGATTTTTATCATTTCTAGATGTTTTATTGACTTGTTTTAAGTGAATTATGTCATTTTAAAAGGTTTTATTAACTTGTTTTAAATACTTTTTGTAATTTCTAGATGTTTTATTTCCTTGTTTTAAGTGATTATCATTTCTAGATGTTTTATTTCCTTGTTTTAAGTGATTATCATTTCTAGATGTTTTATTGACTTGTTTTAAGTGAATTATGTCATTTTAAAAGGTTTTATTAACTTGTTTTAAGTGCTTTTTGTAATTTCTAGATGTTTTATCTCCTTGCTTTAGGTGATTTTTTTTTTTATCATTTCTAGATGTTTTATTAACTTGTTTTAAGTGATTTCTGCCATTTTTAAATGTTTAATTACTTGTTTTAAGTGACATTTGTCATTTCTAGATGTTTTATTGACTTATTTTAAGTGATTTCTGCCATTTTTAAATGTTTAATTACTTGTTTTAAGTGACCTCTATAATTTCTAGATGTTTTATTTCCTTGTTTTACATGATTATCATTTCTAGATGTTTTATTTACTTGTTTTAAGTGATTTCTGTCATTTTAAAGGGTTTTATTAACTTGTTTTAAGTGCTTTTTGTAATTTCTAGATGTTTTATTTCCTTGTTTTAAGTGATTTCTGCCATTTTTAAAGGTTTTATTTACACGTTTTAAGTGCTTTTTGTCATTTCTAGATGTTTTATCTCCTTGTTTTAGGTGATTTTTTTATCATTTCTAGATGTTTTATTAACTTGTTTTAAGTGATTTCTGCCATTTTTAAATGTTTAATTACTTGTTTTAAGTGCTTTTTATAATTTCTAGATGTTTTATTGACTTGTTTTAAGTGAATTTTATCATTTCTAGATGTTTTATTGACTTATTTTAAGTGATTTCTGCCATTTTTAAAGGTTTTATTTACTTGCTTTAGGTGCTTTTTGTAATTTCTAAATTTTTTATTGACTCGTTTTAAGTGATTCCTGTCATTTTTAGATGTTTTATTTACTTATTTTAAATGATTTCTGTCATTTCTAAATGGTTTTTTTTACTTGTTTTGAAAGATTTTTGTCATTTCTAGAAGTTTTATTTTTAATTGTAATTGTAATTTCTAGAACCTAACTACTTTGGCAGATCGTCTGTTTCAGGCTAATTTCTTGAAATGACTTAAA
>JAMWET010003392.1:0-35924 GCA_024036415.1 Prochilodus magdalenae | reverse complement strand
CTGAGAGCACCACACTACACTCCAGAGAGTACCTGAGAGCCAGTGTTAGGTCCCACAGTGCTGCCCAGTGTTTTCATGAAGTCTTGTTTATATAAACTCCATAATACACTCTGGGGTTCATTTCCCATGTACCACTGCTGTTGTCCTCTATCAGTCTAGACCGTTATGAGTAGTGTTCTTCAGAATGAGGACCAGGACATTTCTGATGGAGTATCAGATGTACTGAGATCAAAGCTGAGATGAGTGAGTATGTAGATGGTGAACTAGGAGTGGGCGGAGCTAGAAGTGTTCAGATACAGTACACACACCAACAGGGGACCTGAACTCTCACCCAGAACAGTCACGCTGCTCTTCTTTTCTTTTTCATGGTTGTTTCCAGTATTAGTAAGAGAGATGTCCTTAATCCAGCTGTGACAGGAACCCGTCCCGTAAGCACCAATGAGAGCTGTGGGAGGTGGCAGGGAAGGCGGTGCCTGAAAGCTGTGTACTGACCCCAGTTACCAGAGAACACAAACCCCGCCTCCTGTAGATACATGTAGTCTCTAGATGCTGGAACAGTAGAACCCAAATCTCTCCTCATTATCTGAACACTGGAACCACCATGATGTTCCTGTGCTCTCTCTCTCTCTTTATCATCATGATAGGTATGTGTTATTACCTACATTCATATCTATGTGGAATATATATTTAGTGTTTATATCTTGATATGTTCTGTGTGTGTGTGATGATGAGTCTGAGCTTTTATACAGTACCTAATCATGCTTTATTCAGTATTAATGCAGCACTATTGTGGTTTGTGTATGTCTTCACAGAGAGCTGTGTCTCACAGTCCATATCCACACTGGAGGAGAAAGTAGATGCTGTAGAAGGAGAGACAGTTACTCTCTCCTGCAGGTATCAGTACAGTGGTGGAGTCTATCTTTACTGGTATCGTCAGTATCCTGGATCCAGACCAGAATTCCTGCTGAGGATATATTCAAGCACAAAAGATGTGCTCCGTGCAACTCCTCCTGTTCCAGGATTGGAGGTTAAACTGACTGGTACTAAACTGGATCTGGAGATCTCCTCTGCTGCAGTATCAGACTCTGTACTCTACTACTGTGCTCTGTGGCCCACAGTGACTAGAAGCCCATCTACACTGTACAAAAACTCACTGACTGATAAAGCTTTGAGGTGTGTTTGCGGTTTCCTGTCAGGTGCTGCTCTCTGTATCCGTAGTACACAGAGAGGTGTGGTTTATACTGGAGTTATAATTATGATGATTAATGCTGAACACTGGAGGAATAATGAGACTAATAGTGTCCAATCAGCACAAACTGAACACAGTTAAACAGCTTCCTCATCTGTATCACCATCTACTCATCTATCACCTGCACTGTGTGTACTGTAGCGGGTCACACACCTAATGCAGTATAGTTTATAATGTGTCAGATAGATATATGTATATATGTGTGTGTTATTTACCTACAATCACTCAGAGAGGAACTTCATTCTTCAATCTGTTTATATCTGGATTTTTGAGACTCAACCATCCCTGCTCGTTAAGGACTTAGGTCTTTCTTAATGTCTGTTTTATATCCATATATTGTACATGATATCCATATACTGTACAACCTGAACATCTGTGACAGCACTATGAGTACTGAGTGTACATACACACTACAGAGCAGAGTTGATTTCTAGATGTATCGTTTTGTCCAGACCTGCCACCCACTGAAACGTGTGCATGGCTCAGACTTACAGCCCACTGGATGGATCCGTGTGATCAGGGTACTGGACTAAACTTGATTGATTGAGGGTCTTTCTGTGGTAAGGTTTATCTTAAGTGAAACGAATGCTTGATCAGGTTGAAATCTGGTGATTGACGTGGTCATTGCAGAATCTTCCACTTCTTCACCCTAATAAACTCCTGCGTTGCTTTCACTGCATGCTTTGGGTCATTGTCCTTCTGTACTGTGAAGCGATGTCCAATCAAGCTTGCTGCATTTGCTTGTATCCGTGCAGAAAGTACATCCATGTACACTTTAGAAAACATGCGGCTACTTCTGTCACATCACCAGTAAACACTAGTGACCCAGTGCCACTGGCCCATGCCATCACACTGCTTCTACCATGTTTAAAGAGGATGTAATGTGCATTGGGTCATGAGTCATTCCAAGCCTTCTGCATACTTGTTCTTCCCTTCATTCTGGTACAGGTTGATCTTAGTTTCATCTGTCCGGGGAATGCTGTTCCAGACCTGGGCTGGCTTCTTTAGACAATTTTTGGCCAAGTCTAAACTAGCCTTTCTGTTTTTAAAGCTGGTTAATGGTTGCACCTCGTGGTGAACCCTCTGTATTTGTTCTCCTGAAGTCATCTCTTCATAGTAGACTTAGATACACCTACTTCCTGGAGAGTGTTCTTCACTTTGGTGGATGTTGTGAAGGAGTTTTTCTTCACCATGGAATAGATTCGGCAATCATCCACCACTGGTGAGTTCCCGAGCTCATCAGAGCAACCTTTTTGCCTAACTGCTCCTGAATCTGATCTGATAGAACTATGATACCTACTGCTGCTAAATAGACTTATCTGAACTTAGCTTATAATGTTAGGTCATAAATACTGAACACGGTCAGTTGGGTTTTAGGGGTACGCTGTTCCACCCCTAGCTAAGTCTTCCCCCAGTCACATGACACTACCAGCACTAGGAGGGTGGGGACCAGTTTCCTCCAGATGATGTGCAGTCACTGCATATTCCCATATCTCAGAGACACTCAGTGATAATAACCCTGCTGCTGTTCCTCTTGTATGCTGGTGAAGATCAATGGTCCACCAACACAGCTAGTGCTTTCCGATCATCTCAGACTCAACAAAGTAGATCTGAAACACAGCACTGGTCAGGACCGGTTCTTACTGTTCACTGGAGGACTTTACTGGGGTGTATAAGCCTCCTCTCTGACTCCTCATATTGGAGCACTGCAGCCATCACACCCAATCACCCCATCAGTCTCCTTGTCTTCTTGACCTGCCGGCCTCCTTGTCCACCTCACCTACTAGCTTCTTTGTCCCCTGGCCACCTGTCCTTCTCCCCCCAACCCTCTAACCTCCATCTCCATTGACCTCTAGGCCTCTTTGTCCCTTGACCTACTAGTCTCCTTGTCTCTTGAACTGCCAGTCTCCATGTTCCATGATCTGCCAGTGTCCTGGAACTGCTTCCATATAAACAGGAGAGTATAAGTTTGAAGTCGTGTCTTTTAATCTCTCAGGTTTTCTCCATATATCACTGGATGAACTGAGGGCAGTAATTAATTACTGACTGTGTATTTGGTTAAAAAGTGCTTGAACAATAAAATATTTTAATAAAGCTGTTACCTGTTTATGTACAGTACTACACTAAATCACTTTAATCTGAGGATTATATTCCAGAATTGAAACACACAGAGATGTACTGACGGAGGTCTACCAGCAGAGGGCAGCTCTAATCTAGATCTGCTGGATCGAGGTGAGTTCTTCATTTGGGAGTTATTCTCCTGCACTCCTCTGATCTTCTACCAGATCCACTGATACATGTAGGAGGAGTCTCTACATGCTGGAACAGTAGAACCCAAATCTCTCCTCATTATCTGAACACTGGAACCACCATGATGTTCCTGTGCTCTCTCTCTCTCTTTATCATCATGATAGGTATGTGTTATTACCTACATTCATATCTATGTGGTATATACAGTATATTCTGGTTTAGATGGAGGTCTATGTGTTTGTGGTGATGCGTCTGAGTTTGTACATACGGTATATAACTATGGTTTATTTAATACTGATAAAGCTATTCTGATTATCTTCACAGAGAGCTGTGTCTCACAGTCCATATCTCCACTGGAGGAGAAAGTAGATGCTGTAGAAGGTCAGACAGTTACTCTCTCCTGCAGCTATGAGTATAGTGGTGCTAATCCACCCTCTCTGCACTGGTACCGTCAGTATCCTGGATCCAGACCAGAGTTCCTGCTGCTGACGCCAGAATCAGGTGCATACGTCACTAAGGCTGAAAATCTCGATGCACGAATGTCCATCAAAGTCCATAAAGAGGAGAAGAAGAAGGTGGATCTGGAGATCTCCTCTGCTGCAGTATCAGACTCTGTACTCTACTACTGTGCTCTGGAGCCCACAGTGACAGGAAACCCAGATACCCTGTACAGAAACTGGTTCTATGACTGAGGTAGAGTCCTGCTTCTCTCAGTAGGGGGCGCTGTTATTACACTCAGAGATCTTCTCCTTCCTCCTGATGTCAGTTTTCTTGTATAGATCCTCCAGTGGAGAACACTGTACTAACACTCCTGTACCTGAGTGACAGCAGGAGGAGGCGTGTGGTACTGGTGGGGTCCATTTCCTGCTATGAGCTGTAAAGGGTTTAACTGGGTTTGTTTTTAGATCAGTTTTATTTGAACTATTACATTAACAGAAGAATAATATCACTGATTAATGTCTTCCACAAAACCAAGAAAGCTGTTCAACCTTTAACACACGTCAGGCGTCTCTAACCCAACACTGGACCACCTGAACACAGTAATGTAGTCCTGACTGACAGGATCTGCTGAGTAACTGCTTGAACATATTAAGATCTGAAAGCTGTTAGTGAGTGAGATTTGGATCTGATCATCTCAAGCTAGCCTATGTCTTCACTTACCTGCCTTGCGTCATTTCCCCTGACAAACCAAGTTCCTTATTCCCTGACCTACATTGTACCTTTGTCCCTTGATCTTTTGGCCCTCTTGCCTCTTGAACTGTTGGACTCCTTGTCCCTTACACAATTAACCTTCTAGCCTTCTTGTCCCCTGACTTACTAGCTTTTTTGTCTTCTCACCTGGTGGCCTTCTTTTCCCCTGATTTACCAGCCTCTTTATTTCTTGAACTGCCAGACTCTGAGGCCCCTAACTGCTGACCTCATTGTCCACTGATCTGCCCCCTCCTCTGACTTCTTTACCCTCTTTGCCTCTAAAACTGCTGTCTGCTAATGTGCTGATGGTCTTGTCCACTGACATCTTGGCCTTTTAGTCTTCTGGCCTGTTCCCCTTCCTGTCCCCTGACTTACTAGCTTCCTTATCGCCTTACCTTCTAGCCTCCTCGTCCCCTGACCAGCGGGCCCCCTTCTTGTTATAGATGTTGTGAGTCCTGACAGACAGGATCTGCTGAGTAACTGCTTGAACATATTAAGGTCTGTTAGTGAGATTTGGATCTGATCATCTCAAGCTAGCCTATGTCTTCACTGACCTGCCTGGCCTCATTTCCCCCTGACAAACCAAGTTCCTTATTCCCTGACCTACACTGTACCCTTGTCCCTTGACCTTTTGGCCCTATTGCCACTTGAACTGTTGGACTCCTTGTCCCTTACACAATTAACCTTCTAGCCTTCTTGTCCCCTGCTTTTTTGTCTCCTCACCTGGTGGCCTTCTTTTCCCCTGATTTACCTGCCCCCTCCTCTGACTTCTTTACCCTCTTTGCCTCTAAAACTGCTGTCTGACCCCTTACCTTCTAGCCTCCTCGTCCCCTGACCCTTCTTGTTATAGATGTTGTGAGTCTAAGAATCAGAAAGTTCTGTGCTGAGGAGAATTAAACCATGCTTCATCAAATCTATGCTATTGCTGCTCCTACTTCAGTCCATCTCTCCATCTTTAGAGGTGAGGGAGCCAGCTCATAGTGACCCACTCATTGTGGAAACAAATTTGTTCACCCCCAGTTTTTGCAAGACTGCCAAAGTCCCCTGAACTTCTGGTGTCTTGGCCCACTGACCTGCCGGCCTTCTCATTCCCTGAACTACTAGTCTCCTTGTCTCATGAACTGCTAGTGTTGTTGTGCCCTCTGTGTGATCCTTGTCTCATGACTTACTGGTCTCTCTGCCTCTTAAACTGCTACACTCCTTATCCACTGACGTGCCAGTCTCCGTGTCCCCTGCTATACTTGTCTCCTTGTAACCTCCCTTCCTTAAGGGGTACACAGAAACTATGTAAACTCCTTCTACTAAGGGGTACACAGAATATTTTTCTCTAAGGGGGGTTACCCTGCACCTTCCTCAACTGTGGTACTGAACAGAAAGAGAAACAAACCACAACTTTAAAGATAATTAACAAAATGTATTAGAAGAGAAGGAGGAAAAAAGAAAAACAGCACCAAAACCAACACCAGTATTTACATTGACACACGTGGTAATTTAAACCCAGTCGTAAGTCTTTTGAACCTTATCGTAGGTTTTAAATCCACAAAGTCCTTAGGTTTGAGTGGCGGGTCTTTTAAGATGGCAGCACCAGCAAGGTGGATAGGAAGGAAGGGATCTCTGATCCACGGTCCTTTAATGTCCATACATCCACTTTTTTCCTCTATCCAATAAAACTCCTTGTACCTAAGCATGAAACAGTAAAGTTCCTTAGGAAAGGAGTTGATGGGATGGTTCAAAACACAGGAGCAGCAGCACATGTGTTGCAAACACTCTCCTTGTTGTCCCCCGGAAGTTCTACCCTACTTCCCTTTATGAGGACCAATTACTGCTGGTGTCCCCAGAGGCCATTGCACAGTAAAAGAAAACACTGGTATGAAACCAGGTCTGTTACATCCTTATGCCCTAACACTTGTCCCACGACTCCTTGTCCCTTGAACTGCCAGACCTTTTGTCCCCAGACCTGTTGGCCTCTTTGTCCAAAGACCTCCATCTTGTCTTCTCACCTACCAGCATCTCCATTTCCGAGTCCTCTGATCTGCTGGTGTTCTCATACACAGACCTACTGCGCTCCTGGTCCCCTGACCTGCCAGCTCCTTTTTATCCCTTAACATGCTGGCAAACGTGTCCCCTAAACACTGTCCTCCTGTAACACTGGGACTCCTGAACTGCTGGACTCCCTGTCCCTTCTGGACTCAGTCATGTTTCTGAGAGCACCACACTGCACTCCAGAGAGTACCTGAGAGCCAGTGTTGGGTCCCACAGTGCTGCCCAGTGTTTTCATGAAGTCTTGTTTATATAAACTCCATAATACACTCTGGGGGTTCATTTCCCATGTACCACTGCTGTTGTCCTCTATCAGTCTAGACCGTTATGAGTAGTGTTCTTCAGAATGAGGACCAGGACATTTCTGATGGATTATTCTACTAGGAATGGGCGGAGCTAGAAGTGTTCAGATACAGCACACACACCAACAGGAGACCTGAACTCTCATCCAGAACAGTCACGCTGCTCTTCTTTTCTTTTTCATGGTTGTTTCCAGTATTAGTAAGTGAGATGTCTTTAATCCAGCTGTGCCAGGAACCCGTCCCCTAAGCACCAATGAGAGCTGTGGGAGGTGGCAGGGAAGGCAGTGCCTGAATCCTGTGTACTGACCACAGTTACCAGAAAACACAAACCCCGCCTCCTGTAGATAAACATAGGAGGAGTCTCTAGATGCTGGAACAGTAGAACCCAAATCTCTCCTCATTATCTGAACACTGGAACCACCATGATGTTCCTGTGCTCTCTCTCTCTCTTTATCATCATGATAGGTATGTGTTATTACCTACATTCATATCTATGTGTAATATATATTTAGTGTTTATATCTTGATATGTTCTGTGTGCGTGTGATGATGAGTCTGAGCTTTTATACAGTACATAATCATGTTTTATTCAGTATTAATGCAGCACTATTGTGGTTTGTGTATGTCTTCACAGAGAGCTGTGTCTCACAGTCCATATCTTCAGTGGATGAAAAGAGAAATGCTGTTGAAGGAGAGACAGTTACTCTCTCTTGCAGTTACACTGGTAGAGCATATTTTCTGTACTGGTATCGTCAGTATCCTGGATCCAGACCAGAGTTCCTCCTGAGGATAGATCCAGATAACAATAATGTGCTCAAGGCAGATCCTCCTTTTCCACGACTGGATGTTAAACTTACTGGTACTAAACTGGATCTGGTGATCTCCTCTGCTGCAGTATCAGACTCTGTACTCTACTACTGTGCTCTGCAGCCCACAGTGACTAGAAGCTCATCTACACTGTACAAAAACTCACTGACTGATAAAGCTTTGAGGTGTGTTTGGGGTTTCCTGTCAGGTGCTGCTCTCTGTATCAGCAGTACACAGAGAGGTGTGGTTTATACTGGAGTTATAATTATGATGATTATTGCTGAACACTGGAGGAATAATCAGACTAATAGTGTCCAGTCAGCACAAACTGAACACAGTTAAACAGCTTCCTGATCTGTATCACCATCTACTCGTCTGCTCTCACCTACACTGTGTGTGCTGTACAGGGTCACATACCTAATGCAGGATACATTATAATGTAATTATGAAGCACTGTTAGAACCATGTTCTCTGATCCATCTACTGCTTTCAACACCATCAGGCCCACGATGAGGCCTGGGGAACAAGCTGGAGAGTGCAGGGGTGGAGCACCATCTCATCAGCTGGATTATGGACTATCTCACAAACAGGCCACAGTAGGTGGGAGGTACGGACTGTGTGTCAGATACAACACTCTGCAGCTCAGGGAACCACAGGGAACCGTCCTGGACTCGTTCCTCTTCACCCTCTACACTGCAGACTTCACCCACAACACCACAACCTGTCTACAGGTGTTCTCTGACGACTCCACCACTCTTGGCTACATCTCGGATGGAGATAAAAGGTAGTCCAGAGAAGTAACAGGGAGTTTTGTGGACCGGTACCAGCAGAACTTTGTCCATCACCACAGGCCAAACCAATGAGCTGGTGGTGGACTTCCCCAGGACTTATTGCTCTTCACCCACTCCGGTGAACGTCCAGGGAGGGGACACTGAGATCGTCAGAGCCTACAAGTACCTGGGTGTTCATCTGAACAACAAACCGGACTGGTCGGACACACGCTTTGTATAAGGAGGGACAGAGCAGACTCCACCTGCTGAGGAGGCTCTGGTCATTTGGGATACAGGCTCCACTCCTCCACACTGCCATCCACTCCTCCATCACATCTTTTACAGCACTGCTTGCTGGGGGTGCAGCATCACGACTGCAGACAGGAAGAAACTGGATTAGCTGTTCAGGAAGGCAGGTTCTGTTCCTGGCTGTGCTTTGGACCCAGTGGAGGTAGTTGGGGAGAAGAAGACGTTGGTCAACCTGGCATCCATAATGGAGAACACCTCTCACCCACCACATGAGACAGTCACAGCAATGGCTAGCATCTTCAGTGACAAGCTCCTCCACCTGCAGTGTGGTAAGGAGAGATACCACAGCACCTTCAGTGACAGGCTCCTCCACCTGCGGTGTGGTAAGGAAAGATATCACAGCTCCTTCAGTGACAGGAGTACATGGTGTAGAAGATCAGACAGTTACACTCTCCTGCAGCTATGAGGGTGGTGCTGGTGGTGGTACACCCTATCTGCACTGGTACCGTCAGTAGCCTGGATCCAGACCAGAGTTCCTGCTGCTGATTCAAGAAGCGGTGAATTGGTCACTAAGGAAAATCTCGATGCACGAATGTCCATCAAAGTCCATAAAGAGGAGAAGAAGAAGGTGGATCTGGAGATCTCCTCTGCTGCAGTATCAGACTCACCAGTTGTCCGATATCACAAATCATTTGACACATATCAAGGATTAATTGTATGATAACAGTTATCAGGTATCAGGGATAATTTGTTAGACATCAGATACCAGTTGTTAGCTATCAGGAATCATCTATATGTTATCAGGTATCAGTGATCAGTTATCAGGTATCAGGGGTTCAGTTGTCAAGTAACAGGGATCAGTTTTACAGCTATCGGAGATCAGAGTTCAGGTATCAGATATCATTGGTCAGCTCTCAGGGATATGTTGTCAGTGATCAGAGATCACTTGTCAAGAATCAGTTATCAGGGATCAGTTGTAAGGTATAAGTTATCAGGTATCATATTGGTTTTTGGGTATCACTGTTCAGTTGTCAGGTAACAGATATCAGTTGTCAGGTATCAGATATTGTTTATCAGTGTTCACTTGTCAGGTATCAGAGATCAGTTGTCAGATATCAGATATTGGTGATCAGGTAACGGTGATCAGTTGTAAGGACTCAAATATCGGTCTTCAGTGGTCAGGTATCAGATATCAGTTGTCAGATTTCAGATATGAGTTGTTAGGTGTCAGATATCAGTTATCAGGTATCAGTGGTCAGGTGTCAGACATCAATTGTCAAGTAGCAGATATGAATTGTCAGGTATCAGATATCACTTATCAGGTATCAGATATCAGTGTACAGTGGTCAGGTATCAGATATGAGTTATCAGGTATCTGCTATCGGTGATCAGGTATCTGTGTTAAGTTGTCAAGTATCGGACATCGGTAATCAGGTATCAGATATTGGTGATCAAGTATCGGTGTTCAGTTATCAGGGATCATATGTATGTTAGCAGGTATTAGTGATTAGTTGTCAAGTATCAGGGATCAGTTGTCAGCTATCAGAGATCAGAGTTCAGGGATCAGTTGAAAGGTATACGTTATCAGGTATCATATTGGTTGTCAGGAATCGGTGATCAGTTGTCAGGTATATATCAGTAGTCAGATATGAGTTGTCAGGTATCAGATATGAGTTGTTAGGTATCAGTAATCAGGTATCAGATATCGGTGATCAGGTATCTGTGTCCAGATATCAGTGTTCAGTGGTCAGGTGCCAGATATCAGTGGTCAGGTGCCAGATATCGGTTATCAGGTATCGATGTTCAGTTCTCAGGTGTCAGATATCAATTGTAATTTCTCAGGTATCAGGTGATCACTTGACAGGTATCAGTGGTCAGGTATCAGATATCGGTTATCAGGTATCGGTGTTCAGTTCTCAGAGTTAGTTCAGTTATCAAGTTTTGGGTATCAGGAATGCTGGCCTGGCTGTGGGGACTAACTGAATGAGGTACTTGGAGGTCAGCTGTACCCAGTCAGGTCCAGTGTCCCCCGTGACTCAGGAGGACATGTGGGTTAGATGTTTATGTCCATTTACCTCCTGCAGAGACACCACAGTAGTCCAACTTATGGAGAGGGTTGTAAGTTAGGGTACTATCAACTTAAAATCTACAGCTGTTTCCCATCTTGGAGACTAAGAGCTGTACTAAGTCTGAGAGTGAGTGATCTGTTTATGGAGGATTTCATACAGGGGTTTTCATTCAGAACTGAAACACACAGAGATGTACTGATGGAGGTCTACCAGCAGAGGGCAGCTCTAATCTAGATCTGCTGGATTGAGGTGAGTTCTTCATTTGGGAGTTATTCTCCTGCACTCCTCTGATCTTCTACCAGATCCACTGATACATGTAGGAGGAGTCTCTACATGCTGGAACAGTAGAACCCAAATCTCTCCTCATTATCTGAACACTGGAACCACCATGATGTTCCTGTGCTCTCTCTCTCTCTTTATCATCATGATAGGTATGTGTTATTACCTACATTCATATCTATGTGGTATATACAGTATATTCTGGTTTAGATGGAGGTCTATGTGTTGGTGGTGATGCGTCTGAGTTTGTACATACAGTATATAACTATGGTTTATTTAATACTGATAAAGCTATTCTGATTATCTTCACAGAGAGCTGTGTCTCACAGTCCATATCTCCACTGGAGGAGAAAGTAGATGCTGTAGAAGGTCAGACAGTTATTCTCTCCTGCAGCTATGAGGGTGGTGGTACTGATCCCTCTCTGCACTGGTACTGTCAGTATCCTGGATCCAGACCAGAGTTCCTGCTACTTACTTCAGAATCAGGTGCATACTTCAATAAGGCTGAAAAACTCGATGCACGAATGTCCATCAAAGTCCATAAAGAGGAGAAGAAGAAGGTGGATCTGAAGATCTCCTCTGCTGCAGTATCAGACTCTGTACTCTACTACTGTGCTCTGCAGCCCACAGTGACAGGAAACCCAGATACACTGTACAGAAACTGGTTCTATGACTGAGGTAGAGTCCTGCTTCTCTCAGTAGGGGGCGCTGTTATTACACTCAGAGATCTTCTCCTTCCTCCTGATGTCAGTTCTCTTGTATAGATCCTCCAGTGGAGAACACTGTACTAACACTCCTGTACCTGAGTGACAGTAGAAACACCCTCAGTAATAATTACCCCGTAAAGGAAACACTTTGCAGTTAATAGGTCACTTTTGAGGAACTAAGCAGGAACTATTAGTGACCACTATTCCGTATCAGTGGGTTCTAGATATTTACTCAGTAGGTAATAGTGAACTAATGGTCCAGATCTGGCAGGAGGGAGTTTCCTGATTGTAGAGCTGATGATAGCTTTTCCCAAAATGCTGCAGTGAGTTTACAGCTAATCTGTAAAGACACAATAAATACACTGCAGAATGGAGTGGTATCACAATGCTGGATGTCTGTAATCTGATATGTCCTATTCACACTCAAAGTTACTTTATTGTTACAGGCAATTAAAAGTGAATTATATTCCTCATGCTGCAGATTATATAAGGACATACCATTTTACATAAGAAATTACATTTACAGAACCTGCTCACCTCAGTATCTCCAGTTTATAACTGTTAAACTCATCAACGCAGCAGAGAGCAGTTCCACTCCTGAATCCTGCAGGTCATTGTTACTGAGGTCCAGATACTTCAAAAAGGAGTTTACTGATTGTAGAGCTGGTAATAGTTGTCCACACGACAGTGTGGTGATAATACAGCTCATTAGTCTGTAAAGAGAAAGTAAAGAGTCCATGGTACTTTTAAATCAGGACAAATGGACACTTAGTACACATTGTGTTCCTTTCCTCTGTATCTAGAACCAAATACTTAGTTTTGTATAAAAGAATGAAATCAGTAAAACTGAACAATTATCTTAACAAGTCTGTTGTCACCATTTTTCCATTTTGTTAACATTCAGTTTCCAGTTTAAATACTTGCTTGTTGTTTTAATTTTGTACATCATGCAGTATTTCTTATTTCAGGCTGTTATTTACATGTGTCTTTGTTCTGCTCCACTTACTGATATTTTAAGTGATGTTCTGAATTTGTCAGTATGTACTCAATAAATTAAAAGGAGAAACAGAGCCTACAGATCTTAGAACACCACAACTACAGTCTCAAAATTCTTGTTGTTTTATGTGCTGTATGTTTATATATATTTTACTCGCTATCTTACTTCCTCACTCCAGCAGATCTAGATTACATCTGCCCTCTTCTGGTAGACCTCCATAGTTATTGTGTTGGTGTTAATGGTGATCTGTATTATAATGGACCTTCAGGATCTGTAATAGTGGAACTGTGTGTGGATCTGATGTGTGTGGTTATTAGGATGGCTACACCTCTTTGTTTAGAACTGTACTGGGCTGAGAATGTAGGACTAAACTGGGCTGACTGTAGTTTATGGTGGTCTGATTCTGGTAGGTGGGTTTCCTGTAGGGGGCATATATCAGCATTAAGTCAGGAGTTTCCTGTTGTAGTGTCTCATAACTGAACTCACTTCAGAGAGATCCACACTAACACACAGATCAGCATTAGAGCACTGAGAGCTCCAACACACTACTGATTCCATCTGATCATATTCACAATGAAGAGGAACCTCCTCACCATCCTCATCATCACCTCAGGTACTCACTGTAACATCTGATCAACAATATCTGGATAATCAGACTTTATAAACACTGATCTATATTCTCTGGTTCTTCCAGGTGTGTTTGGTGCTGATGTAATTAGACCATCAGATGATCAGGAGACTGATGTTCTTAGAACAGAGGGAGAACCTCTAACACGGCACCAAATGCACTTATGATACCAGTAGTGAGTATGTTGTACTCTACTGGTACAGACAGTATCCTAACAGAGCTCCACAGTATCTACTGCTTTCTTCAGATGGCAGATTTTCCACTATCACATCCAGAACATCCACTTCTCTCACTGTTGGAGAACTAAGATTGGCAGATACAGCTCTCTACTACTGTGCTCGGAGAGTTGATACCCAGTGATACAAGTGTCTCTGAGACGCTTTACAGAAACTCACACACCTTCTGTTTGCTTTGAACACAAGGAGATCAAAGTCCCATCCAAACCACAATGTATGATCTGATGTTCCTCTCTCTCTGAAATGACTGAGGTTACATTTCTGAGGGTAAATACAGTAAACAGTGAGTACAGGTGTGTCAAAAGCTGCATGAAAGGGGAACCAGAGGAGCTGTACAAAGGACAGCCACAGGAGCAGGTGGTGGAGTAGCAGCTCTAAGGACTGGAGGAGCACTTCTGAGGGCCAGCAGTGGAGCAGCAGCAATGAGGGCCAGCACAAGAGAAGCATCTCTGGGAGCCAGTAGTGGAGAAGCCCGCTGAGCAGAAAACTGTGTGGCCAGTCAGCAAGTTAGGCTCTTACTGGTCTGTGTTCACTGGAACACTGGACTGTGCTATCGGGCGGGTGCCAGGTTATTGCTGATCTCCAGAGCCCTATACAACCCCACAGACATTCAGCCCTGTTAGATGGTGTCCTCCTCAGCTGCAGGCAGGCCTGTGCAGGACTTCACATTCACTGTCACCATCTGTCCACATGGCAGCACAGGAGCTGGAACTGGAGTGGTATAGACCATCCAAATCTGTCTGTGGCTTTTCCACTGCTTCAAGTGCAGTAGAAGAAGTCCAATAGACTGCAGCTCAGTTCAACGCCAGTCCCAGCTTTAATCAGACTAACACCTCACTGTGGTGGTCTAAGTAGAACTGGTGTAGTGCTTAGCTTCCCTCCTGAATGGGCTATAACACTGTGATAATAGCTTGAATACAGGATACCAATCTCTATTCACAGAAGGTTTAGAACTAAAATTTTCTTGGCCAGATAATTAAAAGGTGTTTTAGTGAAACAGGCATTATTTAAATTAGAGTTAAAAGGTGTCGGCCCTATTACAGATCCCAAAGGTATAGATGCTTTCTTTATAGAATTCTATTCAGATCTCTATTCTAGTGAGTTTGCAGCTTCAGATAATGATCTTGATAGTTTTCTATACAATTTCCTAAACATTCAGATAGACACACTCGACTCACCATTCATAGAGTCAGCTGTTCTTCGAGCAATCGAGTCATTTCCACCCGGTAAAGCTGCAGGGCCTAAAGGTTTTGGTTGTGAAATTTTATAAAAAATTTCTTTGACAGCAGCTCTGCATCAGACCACACAGGATGGGCAGGAGCTCTGCATCGGACCACACAGGATGGGCAGGAGCTCCGCATCAGACCACACCAGATGGGCAGGAGATCTGCCTCAGACCACACAGGATGGGCAGTAGCTCAGCATCAGACCACACAGGATGGGCAGTAGCTCAGCATCAGACCGCACAGGATGGGCAGTAGCTCCTCCGCTCACCATCAGCAGACCCGAAAGAACATGTGAGAGCAGTGGGACCCCAACACCAACGTTCTCAGTGAACCATAATACCCTCTGCAGTCCTGTTCAGGTACCTCACCACGTTTCCACGTTCTGTAGTGTAGTGTTCAGTTCTTGGTTTATGGTTTCATGTTTCTGATGTGTAGTTTTTCTTGCTGGATGTTTCTATTTTTAAATAAACCTTAAATATTACTCTCACATTTCTACTTACAGCTCCTAGACTAGACTGGTGTTAGGGGTGCTGTGAGTTTAATGAAACCAGGTTCCAGCAAGGGTATGAACTGCTGCACGAGCTTCATCACCTCTGTTCATTAATGGGGATGAAGAATTCAGTTCATACTGGTACATTCACTGTGAAAACAAACCAGTTCACCCCAGTGTTCCTCCTGTTCGTGTCCTTGTGTACTGACCTGCTGGCTTGTCTGTCCCCGGACCTGTCAGTGACCATACTACCGTCTACCGTATTGACATCCTTGTTCCCTGATCAGCTAGCCTTTGTCTCCACTGTCCTGCCTGGCCTCTTTTCCCCCTGACAAACCAAGTTCCTTATACCCTGCTCTACATTGTACCCTTGTCCTTTGACCTTTTTTGCCCGCTTGCCTTTTGAACTGTTGGACCCCTTGTGCCCTGATCTGCCAGCCTTCTTGTCCACTTACATGCTAGCCTCCTCATCCCCTGACCAGAGGGCCCTCTTCTTGTTATAGATGTTGTCATTCTAAGACACAGGAAGTTCTGTGTTGATGAGAATTAAACCATGCTCCAGCAAAGCTATGCTATTGCTCCACCATCTTCAGTCCATCTCTCCATCTGTAGAGATGAGGGAGCAAGCTCATAGTGACTCCCTCATTGTGGAAACACATTTATCTACCTTCAATTTTTGCTCCTTGTCTCTGGAACTCCAAGACTGTCAAAGTCCCCTGAACTACTGGTGTCTTGGCCCACTGACTTGCTAGCCTCCCCATTCCCTGAACCACTAGCCTTATTGTCTTAGTGTCTGCCTCCTGTCCCCTGAAGTGTTCTTGTGCTCTCTATTTGTCCTCCTTGCCTCTTGAACTGCTGCACTCCTTATCCCCTGACCTGCTGCCTCCTAATATACTCACCTACTATTGTTTTGTCCCCTGATCAGATTGCTTCCTGGTCCCCCGCCATACATGTCTCCTTGTACTCACCATAATCACCACTTTTTATCTCTTAACCTGCTGGGCTACTTGACCCCTGATTTACTAGCTTCCTTATTCCCTCACCTACTAACCTCCTTGTCCCGTAACCAGCTGGCCTTTTGTACCACTGAGATTTCCAGGCTCATTGGACTCTGACTTACTGGGCTTGTTGTCCTTTGACCTCCCATCCTCACTGTCACCTGACTTACAAGCTTCCGTGTCTCTGAAACTCTCAGACTCTGAGTCCCCTGAACTGCTGGACTCCCTGTCCCTTCTGGACACAGCCATGTTTCTGAGAGCACCACACTGCACTCCAGAGAGTACCTGAGAGCCGGTGTTGGGTTCCACAGTGCTGCCCAGTGTTTTCATTAAGTCTTGTTTATATAACTTCCATAATACACTCTGGGGGTTCATTTCCCATGTACCACTGCTGTTGTGCTCTGTCAGTCTAGACCGTTATGAGTAGTGTTCTTCAGAATGATGGAGTATCAGATGTACTGAGATCAGAGCTGAGATGAGTGAGTATGTAGATGGTGAACTAGGAGTGGGCGGAGCTAGGAGTGTTCAGATACAGAACACACACCAACAGAACAGTCTGAACTCTAACCCAGAACAGTCACGCTGCTCTTCTTTTCTTTTCATGGTTGTTTCCAGTATTAGTAAGTGAGATGTCCTTAATCCAGCTGTGACAGGAGCGCGTCCTGTAAGCACCAATGAGAGCTGTGGGAGGTGGCAGGGAAGGCTGTGCCTGAAAGCTGCGTACTGACCACAGTTACCAGAGAACACAAACCCCGCCTCCTGTAGATAAACGTAGAAGTCTCTACATGCTGGAAGAGTAGAACCCAAATCTCTCCTCATTATCTGAACACTGGAACCACCATGATGTTCCTGTGCTCTCTCTCTCTCTTTATCATCATGATAGGTATGTGTTATTACCTACATTCATATCTATGTGGAATATATATTTAGTGTTTATATCTTGATATGTTCTGTGTGTGTGTGTGTGATGATGAGTCTGAGCTTTTATACAGTACATAATCATGTTTTATTCAGTATTAATGCAGCACTATTGTGGTTTGTGTATGTCTTCACAGAGAGCTGTGTCTCACAGTCCATATCTCCACTGGAGGAAAATGTAGATGCTGTAGAAGGAGAGACAGCAGCTCTCTCCTGTAGGTACAGTGGTAGTGCATACTATCTGTACTGGTATCGTCAGTATCCTGGATCCAGACCAGAATTCCTCCTGAGGATAGATCCAAGCACAAAAGCTGTGAGACGTGCAGATCCTCCTGTTCCAGGACTGGATGTTAAACTGAATGGTAATAAACTGGATCTGGAGATCTCCTCTTCTAAAATATCAGACTCTGTACTCTACTGCTGTGCTCTGTGGCCCACAGTGACTAGAAGCCCATCTACACTGTACAAAAACTCACTGACTGATAAAGCTTTGAGGTGTGTATGGGGTTTCCTGTCAGGTGCTGCTCTCTGTATCAGCAGTACACAGAGAGGTGTGGTTAATAAATGAGTTATAACCAGAATGATTTATTCTGTTCACTGTAATATTAATTAGTATGGAGAATAATTAAACTAATCGCAGCACTGACTCCACAGGGTACCTACCAGCTTCCTAACATCAGTATGAAGGTCTATAAATCAGGGTTATATGGGAGACCTCCTGTCCAGAGCAGGTCATAACTAGTCTCAGTACAATGATTATCAGTAATGGTGCTTTCACAGATGTGCAGTTATCCACCTGCTCACAGAGTAACTCTGGAGGACTGAACCTGGACACTGAGAGACTGGGGTACACCATCCTCACCATCACCAAAGGAGATCCCAGTGAATCTACAGCCTGTACTGAAAGAGGAGATCCACACAGTGAGAGACACTGGGGTGACTGAAGTTTCAGAGAGTGACTGGTGCAGTCTGATTGTATTAGTCTGTAAAAAGATGGCACCATCAGATTGTGTATGGACTTCATGCAGCTTAATTCTCTGCCCAAATCTGAGCCCTTCCCAATGCTAAGAATTAAAGACATGATTGAGAGGCTGGGAAGGGGAAATATCAGGTGCATTCAGGAGACTTTGCAGGTTCCGTCAGCAATTGAGGCTAAGGAGCTAACAGCCTTGAACGACCATGGGGCATGTTCCAGTTTATAGTAATGCCATTTGGGTTGCTTGGGGAACCAGACCCACTCCAAAGGTTAATGGGCCAAGTGCAGGAAGGAGCTAAGGAGTGTTCAACACTGCCAATATTTAGTAACACCTGGGAAGAACATGTGTCACATATCCAGGATGTGCTTCACCAGATCAGGACTGCTGGTCTCACCATTAGCCCTCTGAAGTGTACTAGTGTTCATATGCAGATTGACTATCTCGGCTTTGTTCTGGGTGATGGCCTGGTGTGAACTCAGGTGGGGAAGGTGTGATCATTCCTGGATCTGTTGGGTTGGTACAGGAAGTTTCTAGAACACTCCTCATCCAAATCAGCTACCCTCATTGACCTGATGAAAAGGTTTGAATGGACAGAGGAGTGTGAATGAGCTTTTGTGGAGTAGAAATGCTAACTACATAAATCATACTCGAGGGAACAGTACTCACCTGTGATCACTTCTACTGGAGAGGCTGCCGTTTCTTCCTTCTGGGGGAAATAGTGGTGATTTTGGGTTTTATAGACAATTTTCCTGCAGACAAACTAGCTCTTTCAGCTGAGTGGAACTGTGGAAGTTGTTTTGGAACAAATACTGATTTGAGCTGATATATATAGTGTATATGTATATATGTGTGTTTGTGTGTGTGTGTGTGTGTGTGTGTGAGAGTGTGTTTTAATAATAACCTGTGTAAACATTTTTAGGCTGGGTTCGATTCTTGGGCTGCTCTTATTTGGTTGATACATGCTTCCACCTGACCAAATCATACAAGGCTATGTGAGATTCTACTACAGCTATACAGATATCACTCAGATCTACTTGTCCTCCTCCTTAAACAACTGTAGTTCCCTCTGACTCACTTTCTGAAAGTAAATAAAGACAAAACTGAGATTAAAATAATCAGGAACAGCTATGAGCCATACAGACTAGCTGCCTATCTGGACTCGGGACCTTTAAAATCTAAAGAACTTGTGTGGAACCTTTGTGTTCTAATGGACTCGGAGTTTCAGCAGTTCATCTTCCAGCAGTTCCAAAATCATCATTCTAGCACCTTAAGAAGATGAACACGACCAGAGGTGTTTTAACTAAACTAGACCTAGAGAACTTCATCCACACCTTTATTTAGACTGAACACACAGAACACAATTTGAACATTACTGAACACTACTACTGTCTACCAGCAGAGGGCAGCTCTAATCTAGATCTGCTGGATTGAGGTGAGTTCTTCATTTGGGAGTTATTCTCCTGCACTCCTCTGATCTTCTACCAGATCCACTGAGACATGTAGGAGGAGTCTGTACATGCTGGAACAGTAGAACCCAAATCTCTCCTCATTATCTGAACACTGGAACCACCATGATGTTCCTGTGCTCTCTCTCTCTCTTTATCATCATGATAGGTATGTGTTATTACCTACATTCATATCTATGTGGAATATATATTTAGTGGTTTTGAATGTCTCTTACTCTTTCTGTGTTTCTGTTCAGTAGTTTTTATATGGCATAGATTTTTCTCTACTTTACAGAGAGCTGTTTTTCACAGTCCATATCTCCACTGGAGGACAGAACTCAGGTTCATGCTGTTGAAGGTCAGACAGTTACTCTCTCATGCATGTATGAGGGTAATGTGCGTAACCTGCACTGGTACCGTCAGTATCCTGGATCCAGACCAGAGTTCCTGCTTCTGAAATATCCAACATCACCTGATGTAACCCGTGCAGACCCTCCTTTCCCTCGACTGGATGCTGCAGTCAATGGAAGTGTAGTGGAACTGAAGATCTCCTCTGCTGCAGTATCAGACTCTGCACTCTACTACTGTGCCATGGAGCCCACAGTGACAGGAAACCCAGATACACTGTACAGGAACTGGTTCTATGACTGAGGTAGAGTCCTGCTTCTCTCAGTAGGGGGCGCTGTTATTACACTCAGAGATCTTCTCCTTCCTCCTGATGTCAGTTCTCTTGTATAGATCCTCCAGTGGAGAACACTGTACTAACACTCCTGTACCTAAGTGACAGCAGGAGGAGATGTGGGGTACTGGTGGGGTCCATTTCCTGGTGTGAGCTGTAAAGGGTTTAACTGGGTTTGTTTTTAGATCAGTTGTATTTGAACTATTACATTAACAGAAGAATAATATCACTGATTAATGTCTTCCACAAAACCAAGAAAGCTGTTCAACCTTTAACACACGTCAGGCGTCTCTAACCCAACACTGGACCACCTGAACACAGTAATGTAGTCCTGACTGACAGGATCTGCTGAGTAACTGCTTGAACATATTAAGATCTGAAAGCTGTTAGTGAGTGAGATTTGGATCTGATCATCTCAAGCTAGCCTTTGTCTCCACCGACCTGCCTGGCGTCATTTCCCCTGACAAACCAAGTTCCTTATTCCCTGACCTACATTATACCTTTGTCCCTTGATCTTTTGGCCCTCTTGAACTTTTGGACTCCTTGTCCCCTGAGCCATTAACCTTCTAGCCTTCTTCTCCCCTGACTTACTAGCCTTTTTGTCTCCTCACCTGGTGGCCTTCTTTTCCCCTGATTTACCAGGCTCTTTATTTCTTGAACTGTCAGACTCTGAGGCCCCTAACTGCTGACCTCATTGTTCACTGATCTGCCCCCTCCTCTGACTTCTTTACCCTCTTTGCCTCTAAAACTGCTGTCTGACTCACTATCCTCCTTATCCCCTTACCTTCTAGCCTCCTCGTCCCCTGACCAGCGGGCCCCCTTCTTGTTATATATGTTGTGAGTCTAAGACTCAGAAAGTTCTGTGTTGAGGAGAATTAAACCATGCTTTAGCAAAGCTATGCTATTGCTCCACCAGCTTCAGTCCATCTCTCCATCTGTAGAGATGAGGGAGCAAGCTCATAGTGACCCACTCATTGTGGAAACAAATTGGTTCACCTCCAGTTTTTACTCCTTGTCTCTGGAACTGCAAGACTGCCAAAGTCCCCTGAACTACTGGTGTCTTGGCCCACTGACCTGCTGGCTACTACTAGCCTCCTTGTCTCATGAAGTGCTAATGTTGTTGTGCCCTCTGTGTGATCCTTGTCTCATGACTTACTGGTGTCTCTGCCTCTTAAACTGCTACACTGCTTATCCACTGACGTGCCAGTATCCATGTCCCCTGCTGTACTTGTCTCCTTATGCCCTAACACTTGTCCCACAACTGCTTGTCCCTTGAACTGCTAGACCCTTTGTCCCCAGACCTGTTGACCTCTTTGTCCACTGACCTCCATCTTGTTTTCTCACCTACCAGCCTCTTTATGTTTTGAGGTTTGTAGATTCAGAGTCCCCTGATCTGCTGGTGTTTGTTTACAGGCATACTGGTCTCCTTGACATTGTTCTCACCATTTGTCCCACGACTTACTGGTCTCCTTATCCTTTGAACTCCTAGACATGTTGTCCCCTGACTTGCCAGCCTACCACTGACCCAATGACCTCCATCTTGTCTTCTCACCTACCAGCATCTCCATTTTCGAGTTTTTAGACCGAGTCCCCTGATCTGCTGGTGTTCTCGTACACAGACCTACTGCGCTCCTGGTCCCCTGACCTGCCAGCTCCTTTTTATCCCTTAACATGCTGGCAAACTTGTCCCCTAAACACTGTCCTCCTGTAACACTGGGACTCCTTAACTGCTGGACTCCCTGTCCTTCCTGGACTCAGTCATGTTTCTGAGAGCACCACACTGAACTCCAGAGAGTACCTGAGAGCCAGTGTTGGGTCCCACAGTGCTGCCCAGTGTTTTCATGAAGTCTTGTTTATATAACTCCATAATACACTCTGGGGTTCATTTCCCATGTACCACTGCTATTGTCCTCTATCAGTCTAGACCGTTATGAGCAGTGTTCTTCAGAATGAGGACCAGGACATTTCTGATGGATTATTCTACTAGTAATGGGCAGAGCTAGAAGTGTTCAGATACAACACACACACCAACAGGAGACCTGAACTATCACCCAGAACAGTCTCGCTGCTCTTCTTTTCTTTTTCATGGTTGTTTCCAGTATTAGTAAGTGAGATGTCCCTAATCCAGCTGTGCCTGGAACCCATCCCCTAAGCACCAATGAGAGCTGTGGGAGGTGGCAGGGAAGGCGGTGCCTGAAAGCTGTGTACTGACCCCAGTTACCAGAGAACACAAACCCCGCCTCCTGTAGATACATGTAGTCTCTAGATGCTGGAACAGTAGAACCCAAATCTCTCCTCATTATCTGAACACTGGAACCACCATGATGTTCCTGTGCTCTCTCTCTCTCTTTATCATCATGATAGGTATGTGTTATTACCTACATTCATATCTATGTGGAATATATATTTAGTGTTTATATCTTGATATGTTCTGTGTGTGTGTGATGATGAGTCTGAGCTTTTATACAGTACATAATCGTGTTTTATTCAGTATTAATGCAGCACTATTGTGGTTTGTGTATGTCTTCACAGAGAGCTGTGTCTCACAGTCCATATCTTCAGTGGATGAAAAGAGAAATGCTGTTGAAGGTCAGACAGTTACTCTCTCCTGCAGTTACACTGGTAGAGCAGATTATCTGTACTGGTATCGTCAGTATCCTGGATCCAGACCAGAATTCCTGCTGAGGATAGATCCAGATAACAATAATGTGCTCAAGGCAGATCCTCCTTTTCCACGACTGGATGTTAAACTGACTGGTACTAAACTGGATCTGGTGATCTCCTCTGCTGAAGTATCAGACTCTGTACTCTACTACTGTGCTCTGAGGCCCACAGTGACTAGAAGCCCATCTACACTGCACAAAAACTCACTGACTGATAAAGCGGTGTGTTTGGGGTTTCCTGTCAGGTGCTGCTCTCTGTATCAGCAGTAAACAGGGAGGTGTGGTTTATACTGGAGTTATAATCATGATGATTATTGCTGAACACTGGAGGAATAATCAGACTAATAGTGTCCAATCAGCACAAACTGAACACAGTTAAACAGCTTCCTGATCTGTATCACCATCTACTCGTCTGCTATCACCTACACTGTGTGTGCTGTACAGGGTCACATACCTAATGCAGGATACATTATAATGTAATTATGAAGCACTGTTAGAACCATGTTCTCTGATCAATCTAGTGCTTTCAACACCATCAGGCCCACCATGAGGCCTGGGGAGCAAGCTGGAGAGTGCAGGGGTGGAGCACCATCTCATCAGCTGGATTATGGACTATCTCACAAACAGGCCACAGTATGTGGGAGGTATGGACTGTGTGTCAGATACAACACTCTGCAGCTCAGGGAACCACAGGGAACCGTCCTGGACCCATTCCTTTTCACCCTCTACACTGCAGACTTCACCCACAATATCACAACCTATCTACAGGTGTTCTCTGACGACTCCACCACTCTTGGCTACATCTCGGATGGAGATAAAAGGTAGTCCAGAGAAGTAACAGGGAGTTTTGTGGACCGGTACCAGCAGAACTTTGTCCATCACCACAGGCCAAACCAAAGAGCTGGTGGTGAACGTCCAGGGAGGGGACACTGAGATCGTCAGAGCCTACAAGTACCTGGGTGTTCATCTGAACAACAAACCGGACTGGTAGGACACACGCTTTGTATAAGGAGGGACAGAGCAGACTCCACCTGCTGAGGAGGCTCTGGTCATTTGGGATACAGGCTCCACTCCTCCACACTGCCATCCACTCCTCCATCACATCTTTTACAGCACTGCTTGCTGGCGGTGCAGCATCACGACTGCAGACAGGAAGAAACTGGATTAGCTGTTCAGGAAGGCAGGTTCTGTTCTTGGCTGTGCTTTGGACCCAGTGGAGGTAGTTGGGGAGAAGACGTTGGTCAACCCGGCATCCATAATGGAGAACACCTCTCACCCACCACATGAGACAGTCACAGCAATGGCCAGCACCTTCAGTGACAAGCTCCTCCACCTGCAGTGTGGTAAGGAGAGATACCACAGCACCTTCAGTGACAGGCTCCTCCACCTGTGGTGTGGTAAGGAAAGATATCACAGCTCCTTCAGTAACAGGAGTACATGGGATATAGGGTTAGACAGTTACTCTCTCCTGCAGCTATGAGGGTGGTGGTGGTGGCACACCCTGTCTGTACTGGTACCGTCAGTATCCTGGATCCAGACCAGAGTTCCTGCTGCTGATTCAAGAAGCTGGTGAATTGGTCACTAAGGCTGAAAATCTCGATGCACGAATGTCCAACAAAGTCCATAAAGAGGAGACGAAGAAGGTGGATCTGGAGATCTCCTCTGCTGCAGTATCAGACTCACCAGTTGTCCGATATCACAAATCATTTGACACATATCAAGGATTAATTGTATGATAACAGTTATCAGGTATCAGGGATAATTTGTTAGACATCAGATACCAGTTGTTAGCTATCAGGAATCATCTATATGTTATCAGGTATCAGTGATCAGTTATCAGGTATCAGGGGTTCAGTTGTCAAGTAACAGGGATCAGTTTTACAGCTATCGGAAATCAGAGTTCAGGTATCAGATATCATTGGTCAGCTCTCAGGGATATGTTGCCAGTGATCAGAGATCACTTGTCAAGGATCAGTTATCAGGGATCAGTTGTAAGGTATAAGTTATCCGGTATCATATTGGTTATTGGGTATCACTGTTCAGTTGTCAGGTAACAGATATCAGTTGTCATGTATCAGATATTGTTTATCAGTGTTCACTTGTCAGGTATCAGAGATCAGTTGTCAGATATCAGATATTGGTGATCAGGTAACGGTGATCAGTTGTAAGGAATCAAATATCGGTGTTCAGTGGTCAGGTATCAGATATCAGTTGTCAGACATCAGATATGAGTTGTCAGGTGTCAGATATCAGTTATCAGGTTTCAGTGGTCAGGTGTCAGACATCAGTTGTCAGGTATCAGATATAAGTTGTCAGGTATTGGTGTTCAGTTGTCAAGTAGCAGATATGAATTGTCAGAAATCAGATATCACTTATCAGGTATCAGATATCAGTGTACAGTGGTCAGGTATCAGGTATAGGTGATCAGGTATCTGTGTTTAGTTGTCAGGTATCGGACATTGGTAATCAGGTATCAAATATCGGTTGTCAGGTATCAGATATCGTGATCAAGTATCAGTGTTCAGTTATCAGGGATCATCTGTATGTTAGCAGGTATTACTGATCAGTTGTCAAGTATCAGGGATCAGTTGTCAGCTATCAGAGATCAGAGTTCAGCTATCAGATATCAGTGGTCAGGTGTCAGGGATATGCTGTCTGCTATCAGAGGTCAAAGTTCAGGGATCAGTTGTAAGGTATACATTATAAGGTATCATTTCGGTTATTGGGTATCACTGTTCATTTGTCAGGTATCAGATATCGCTAATCAGGTATTGGTGATCAGTTGTCGGGTATATGATTTCAGTAGTCAGACATGAGTTGTCAGGTATCAGATATGAGTTGTCAAGTATCAGATATGAGTTGTCAGGCATCAGATATCAGTTATCAGATATCAGTTATCAGGTATCAGATATTGGTGATAAGGTATCTGTGTCCAGATATCAGTGTTCACTCGTCAGGTGCCAGATATCAGTGGTCAGGTTTCAGATATCGGTTATCAGGTATCGGTGTTCAGTTCTCAGAGTTAGTTCAGGTATCAGTTATTGGGTATCCGGAATGCTGGCCTAGCTGTGGGGACCAAATGAATGAGGTACTGGGAGGTCAGCTGTACCCAGTCAGCTCCATTGTCCCCCGTGACTCAGGAGGACATGTGGGTTAGATGTCCATGTCCATTTACCTCCTGAAGAGACACCACAGTAGTCCCTAGAGTAAGACTATCAACTTAAACCCAGCTTGGAGACTGAGAGCTGTATTAAGTCTGAGAGTGAGTTATCTGTTTATGGAGGATTTCATACAGGGGTTTTCATTCAGAACTGAAACACACAGAGATGTACTGATGGAGGTCTACCAGCAGAGGGCAGCTCTAATCTAGATCTGCTGGATTGAGGTGAGATCTTCATTTGGGAGTTATTCTCCTGCACTCCTCTGATCTTCTACCAGATCCACTGATACATGTAGGAGGAGTCTCTACATGCTGGAACAGTAGAACCCAAATCTCTCCTCATTATCTGAACACTGGAACCACCATGATGTTCCTGTGCTCTCTCTCTCTCTTTATCATCATGATAGGTATGTGTTATTACCTACATTCATATCTATGTGGTATATACAGTATATTCTGGTTTAGATGGAGGTCTATGTGTTTGTGGTGATGCGTCTGAGTTTGTACATACAGTATATAACTATGGTTTATTTAATACTGATAAACCTATTCTGATTATCTTCACAGAGAGCTGTGTCTCACAGTCCATATCTCCACTGGAGGAGAAAGTAGATGCTGTAGAAGGAGAGACAGCTACTCTCTCCTGCAGCTATGAGGGTGGTGGTACTGATCCCTCTCTGCACTGGTACCGTCAGTACCCTGGATCAAGACCAGAGTTCCTACTACTTACTTCAGAATCAAGTGGATACGTCAACAAGGCTGAAAAACCAGATGCACGAATGTCCATCAAAGTCCATAAAGAGGAGAAGAAGAAGGTGGATCTGGAGATCTCCTCTGCTGCAGTATCAGACTCTGTACTCTACTACTGTGCTCTGGAGCCCACAGTGACAGGAAACCCAGATACCCTGTACAGAAACTGGTTCTATGACTGAGGTAGAGTCCGGCTTCTCTCAGTAGGGGGCACTGTTACTCAGAGTTCTTCTCCTTCCTCCTGATGTCAGTTCTCTTGTATAGATCCTCCAGTGGAGAACACTGTACTAACACTCCTGTACCTGAGTGACAGTAGAAACACCCTCAGTAATAATTACCCCGTAAAGGAAACAAGTTGCAGTTAATAGGTCACTATTGAGGAACTAAGCAGGAACTATTAGTGACCACTATTACCTATTATTAGGTTCTAGATATTTACTAAGTAGGTAATAGTGAACTAATGGTCCAGATCTGGCAGGAGGCAGTTTCCTGATTGTAGAGCTGAGGATAGCTTTTCCCAAAATGCTGCAGTGAGTTTACACATAGCTAATCTGTAAAGACACAATAAATACACTGCATAATACATTTAGATCAGAAGATTTAGAATGGAGTGGCATCACAATGTGTTACTATTCATCTTCTTTCTAGAACAATGAACACTGAATGTCAGTAACCTAATATGTCCCATTCACACTCAAAGTTACTTTATCGTTACAGGCAGTTAAAAGTGACATTAGAAGGACATAACATTTCATATAAGAAATTAAATTTTCAGAACCTACCCACCTCAGTATCTCCAGATTACAACTGTTTACAAACTCATCAGTACAGCAGAGAGCAGTTCAACTCCTGAATCCTGCAGGTCATTGTTACTGGGTTCCAGATATTTCAAGGAGTTTACTGATTGTAGAGCTGGTAATAGTTGTTCACATGACAGTGTGGTGAGAATACAGCCCATTTTTTCTGTAAAGACAGAGTAAAGAGTATATGGTACTTTTAAATCAGAACAAATAGACACTTGTACACTTCATGTAATACTATATCTCTGTATCTAGAACCTGAACCAGATCGGAGAACACCAAACAGTCTGAAATTTAATATATATGTTGTTTGTATGTGCTATGTGGTTATATATGTTTTACTCACTCTCTTACTCTCACTTCCTCACTCCAGCAGATCTAGATTAAATTTGCCCTCTTCTGGTAGACCTCCATTGTTATTGTGTTGGTGTTAATGGTGATCTGTATTATGATGGACCTTCAGGATCTGTAATAGTGGAACTGTGTGTGGATCTGATGTGTGTGGTTATTAGGATGGCTACACCTCGTTGTTTAGAACTGTACTGGGCTGAGAATGTAGGACTAAACTGGGCTGACTGTAGTTTATGGTGGTCTGATTCTGGTAGGTGGGTTTCCTGTAGGAGGCATATATCAGCATTAAGTCAGGAGTTTCCTGTTGTAGTGTCTCATAACTGAACTCACTTCAGAGAGATCCACACTAACACACAGATCAGCATTAGAGCACTGAGAGCTCCAACACACTACTGATTCCATCTGATCATATTCACAATGAAGAGGAACCTCCTCACCATCCTCATCATCACCTCAGGTACTCACTGTAACATCTGATCAACAATATCTGGATAATCAGACTTTATAAACACTGACTCATATTCTCTGGTTCTTCCAGGTGTGTTTGGTGCTGATGTAATTAGACCATCAGATGATCAGGAGACTGATGTTCTTAGAACAGAGGGAGAACCTCTTACACTCAAATGCACTTATGATACCAGTAGTTCAGGGGTTTTCCTCTACTGGTACAGACAGTATCCTAACAGAGCTCTACAGTATCTCCTGTATAGAGGAGCTGGAACAGCCAGTGGTGTTGATGACACTGCAGATAGTAGATTTGAGTCCACTGCATCAACATCATCCACTGATCTCACTGTTAGAGAACTATCACTGACAGATACAGCTCTCTACTACTGTGCTCTGAGAGCTGAAGCCCAGTGATACAAAGTCTCTGAGATGCTTTACAGAAACTCACACACCTTCTGTTTGCTTTGAACACAAGTAGATCAAAGTCCCATCCAAACCACAATGTATGATCTGATGTTCCTCTCTCTCTGAAATGACTGAGGTTACATTTCTGAGGGTAAATACAGTAAACAGTGAGTACAGGTGTGTCAGACACAGGATACAGTGTGAGCTGCTACACTACAGGGTTTATATCATGTTTCTATCTGATCAAATGCAGTGAGAGACTAATGTAGTAGATGTGTGTGGTTCCTTCCACCAGCCACGGAACCCTTGAACACTGAAGGAGAACTTTGTGTCCTGAGATGATCTCCTCTTTTTGTGGATAATGGTTCCTCCCTCCTCCATCAACCTATAAAACCCTTAGCACTATCATGAACACTGCCTGACCTGCCCGACCACAGGTTGATGGACTGAGCCACCGCCCCCTCATAACAGTCCACTATGGCCAGTGTAGAGTATATGAGTCCTCCACTTCTATTACAGTAGAAATTACTGAATGTAAAAGAACACTGGTATAAGGTGACATTCTTTATCCCTGGCCCCGCCCACAGAAACAGGTGGTACAGCAGAGGGGGGTACAGCAGAAAACACAGGAGTGGATGAAATAGCCAGCAACTAAGCAGGACCTGGATCATTGTGAGAGCCCCTGAAGGATCTTTGGTCTAGGTCACAGCGAATACCCAGAATAGCAGGGTCCAGCTTGAGAAGCTAGTTCTGTCTTCTGTGAAGCTTACCTGGCTTAGTCCTTTAGGCTCCCATGTCCCTCTCTGTACCTCACCTGCTTAAGCACTGGTCGATGAATCCTGGGGGTGAGAGTTCAAATCTGCTTCTAAATACCCACCAGGGTCATACAGCCCCCACCCCACAACCCTATGTTACTATAGCAAGGTACATTCACATGAATGAACACTTTCTACAGACCTTTCTATTCCTCCATCACCTCCATCAGGTTATACAGCACTCTACCAGAAGGTGGAGCTCTAGTCTTCTCTTTAACTAACAGCAGTAACTGAGTCTCTGCATTATGGGTGGAGCTGTGTAGCTCAGCAGAGATCTACACTAATCCCATTCAGCTCTGACTCTGTTCTCAGTCACTTCACATCTCTATCAACATGCTGCTCTCTATCCTTTCTCTCCTAACACTGCTTTTAGGTAGCACCACTTTAATCCCACTCCTTCATTTAGTACCTGTAGAGAAACTATGAGAAATATGTAAAATCATTATTTTAAATGTTGTGTGAGAGATTTCAGTGTTTTATTATCTTCAATAATGTTTCCAGGAGAAACATCAGCTCAGACCATTGATCCACTTGTAGGAGAAGTGCAGCTTCCAGAGGGGGATGATCTCACTCTCTCCTGTAACTACACCGCCAGCAGCACTAATGACGTTCTTCAGTGGTATCGTCAGTCTCCTGGATCCAGTCCAGAGTTCCTCCTGTATATTAGCCTATACGGGGCTAAGAGTGATCCTCCTCCTCGTATGTCTGCTGTGGTGGATAAAGTCCTAAACCGTGTGGATCTGAAGATCTCCTCTGCTGCAGTATCAGACTCTGTACTCTACTACTGTGCTCTGAGGCCCACAGTGACTAGAAGCCCATCTACACTGTACAGAAACTCACTGGCTGATAAAGCTTTGAGGTGTGTATGGGGTTTCCTGGAAGGTGCTGCTCTCTGTATCAGGCTGGTGGGGTTGGTGTAGTTGTAGGTGGGGTGATTTATACTGTTACTATTATATTAATGTGTATGAAGAATAATTAAAGTGTAACAGGATTTTAATCAGCACTAAATACACATATTACCTCATAGGAGACCTCCTGTCCACAGCACTTCATCACCCTGAGTTGGAATGAAGGCAGGTCTGGCTCCTGCACTCTCTGATTACTAATAACCCCACTAATATCCTCCTTTCCTACATCTGTACATGGACTCCAAATTTTTCTTTTCCTTTAATTAAACTGCTTTTCTGTGAAGCTGCTTTGAGGTAAAGTAGTTGTAAAAAGTGTTATACAAATAAATATTGATTGATTGATATTGATAAATGGTCAAAGGTCACTCTGATTTTTGTCCATTTTTTTATACAGAGGTTTATCTGGAGTAACTTGTTTAGTAACAGTATTCTTAAATAATTCCTCTGTTTCATAGTCCTACAATGATTCCTGCACTCACTTCATCCCCCTTACACAATTCCTGGACTCACTTTATCACTCCTACATGATTCCTGGACTTACTTCATCGTGCTTCAATGTGTAATGGGTAGGACCCAAAATTCAATTCATGAACTTTAGAGCACTAGGACCCAGCAGCATTGGAAACAGTGTTATTTTCTCTGTTGAACAGACAGCATAGCAATATCCACTGTTTTGCATGACTGGTTTCTGTTTTGCATTATTTTGTCTTTTGGGCTGCTTTGGTACTTGCTACCACTACCAGTCTCCATACATGGTGCTATCTCCAAAAGTAGAATCCCTTATACTACAAGCTGTAAGCTTTGTGATTTGAAATGGTTTGAGTTCCACTAGTGGGTAGGTTTATGGTTTGAGTCTGGTCCGTAAGATCTGGTGACTTGCTAAAGCTTGCTTGGTAATGGTATGTTTGAGATTCTGAAACTTCTGGAAAGATCTTGAGTTTATAGGTCAGTCCCACCCCTTAATTGAGAGCGTAGTAGTCTGAGTTTGGTTCCGCTCATTGGTTCGACTTCCCGTGTCATGCAATCGGGGGGGATAGGAGACATGTGATTCCTGCACATCATCGTCCTTTAATGATCCCTGCTTTTATTCAACATCCTCCACCCCAATCTATCAGATCAGGGTCTTCGTTCAGTTAATATCTCATCACTGTCCAAAGAAAAACCAGTATCTCTAAAATGGTAACTTTACAGGAGAGCGCAGAAACCTCCTTCATCTTTAACATTAGACAATGGAACATGACTTCTGTTGATCCATTCTTCAGTTATTGTTATTTGGACAGTGATGATATATAACCCTGGTTATCTGTAATACCAGTCATACCCCAGTAATAGTGAAAATCCAATAAAAATAAAAAAGTGAATGATCTGTTTATGAAGGATTTCATACAGGGGTTGTTGTTCAGAACTGAAACACACAGAGATGTAATGATGGAGGTCTACCAGCAGAGGGCAGCTCTAATCTAGATCTGCTGGATTGAGGTGAGTTCTTCATTTGGGAGTTATTCTTCTGCACTCTTCTGATCTTCTACCAGATCCACTGATACATGTAGGAGGAGTCTCTACATGCTGGAACAGTAGAACCCAAATCTCTCCTCATTATCTGAACACTGGAACCACCATGATGTTCCTGTGCTCTCTCTCTCTCTTTATCATCATGATAGGTATGTGTTATTACCTACATTCATATCTATGTGGTATATACAGTATATTCTGGTTTAGATGGAGGTCTATGTGTTTGTGGTGATGCGTCTGAGTTTGTTCATACAGTATATAACTATGGTTTATTTAATACTGATAAAGCTATTCTGATTATCTTCACAGAGAGCTGTGTCTCACAGTCCATATCTCCACTGGAGGAGAAAGTAGATGCTGTAGACGGAGAGACAGTTACTCTCTCCTGCAGTTATGAGTATACTGCTAGTGTCTATCTGTACTGGTATCGTCAATATCCTGGATCCAGACCAGAGTTCCTGCTGCTGACCCCAGAGTCAGGTGGATATGTCACTAAGGCACGAATGTCCATCAAAGTCCATAAAGAGGAGAAGAAGAAGGTGGATCTGGAGATCTCCTCTGCTGCAGTATCAGACTCTGTACTCTACTACTGTGCTCTGGAGCCCACAGTGACAGGAAACCCAGATACACTGTACAGAAACTGGTTCTATGACTGAGGTAGAGTCCTGCTTCTCTCAGTAGGGGGCGCTGTTATTACACTCAGAGATCTTCTCCTTCCTCCTGATGTCAGTTCTCTTGTATAGATCCTCCAGTGGAAAACACTGTACTAACACTCCTGTACCTGAGTGACAGTAGAAACACCCTCAGTAATAATTACCCAATAAAGGAAACACGTTGCAGTTAATAGGTCACTATTGAGGAACTAAGCAGGAACTATTAGTGACCCCTGTTACCTATCAGTAGGTTCTAGATATTTACTCAGTAGGTAATAGTGAACTAAGGGTCCAGATCTGGCAGCAGGGAGTTTCCTGATTGTAGAGCTGATGATAGCTTTTCCCAAAATGCTGCAGTGAGTTTACAGCTAATCTGTAAAGACACAATAAATGCACTGCAAACACAATAAATGCACTGCAGAATGGAGTGGTATCACAATGCTGGATGTCTGTAACCTGATATGTCCTATTCACACTCAAAGTTACTTTATCGTTACAGGCAATTAAAAGTGAATTATATTCCTCATGCTGCAGATTATATAAGGACATAACATTTTACATAAGAAATTACACTTACAGAATGTGCTCACCTCAGTATCTCCAGTTTACAACTGTTTACAAACTCATCAACGCAGCAAAGAGCAGTTCCACTCCTGAATCCTGCAGGTTATTGTTACTGAGGTCCAGATATTTCAAAAAGGAGTTTACTGATTGTAGAGCTGGTAATAATTGTCCACATGACAGTGTGGTGATAATACAACCCATTAGTCTGTAAAGAGAAAGTAAAGAGTCCATGGTACTTTTAAATCAGGACAAATAGACACTTAGTACACATTGTGTTCCTTTTCTCTGTATCTAGAATCAAATACTTAGTTTTGTATAAAAGAATGAAATCAGTAAAACTGAACAATTATCTTAACAAGTCTGTTGTCACCATTTTTCCATTTTGTTAACATTCAGTTTCCAGTTTAAATACTTGCTTGTTGTTTTTATTTTGTACATCATGCAGTATTTCTTATTTCAGGCTATTATTTACATGTGTCTTTGTTCTGCTCCACTTACTGATATTTTAAGTGAACACCACCTTAGAACACCACAACTATAGTCTCAAATGTCTTGTTGTTTTATGTGCTGTATGTTTATATATATTTTACTCACTCTCTTACTTCCCCACTCCAGCAGATCTAGATTAAATCTGCCCTCTCCTGGTAGACCTCCATAGTTATTGTGTTGGTGTTAATGGTGATCTATACTTTAATGGACCTTCCGGATCTGTAATAGTGGAACTGTGTGTGGATCTGATGTGTGTGGTTATTAGGATGGCCACACCTCTTTGTTTAGAACTGTACTGGGCTGAGAATGTAGCACTAAACTGGGCTGACTGTAGTTTATGGTGGTCTGATTCTGGTAGGTGGGTTTCCTGTAGGAGGCATATATCAGCATTAAGTCAGGAGTTTCCTGTTGTAGTTTCTCATAACTGAACTCACTTCAGAGAGATCCACACTAACACACAGATCAGCATCAGAGCACTGAGAGCTCCAACACACTACTGATTCCATCTGATCATATTCACAATGAAGAGGAACCTCCTCACCATCCTCATCATCACCTCAGGTACTCACTGTAACATCTGATCAACAATATCTGGATAATCAGACTTTATAAACACTGATCTACATTCTCTGGTTCTTCCAGGTGTGTTTGGTGCTGATGTAATTAGACCATCAGATGATCAGGAGACTGATGTTTCTAGAACAGAGGGAGAACCTCTTACACTCAAATGCTCTTATGAGACCAGTAGTTCAGGGGTTTTCCTCTACTGGTACAGACAGTATCCTAACAGAGCTCCACAGTATCTACTGCTGAGAGGAGCTCGTGGACGGAGTGATAGTCATTCTTCAGATGGCAGATTTTCCACTATCACATCCAGAACATCCACTGATCTCACTGTTAGAGAACTAAGATTGGCAGATACAGCTCTCTACTACTGTGTACTTCAAGTTGGAGCCCAGTGATACAAGTGTCTCTGAGACGCTTTACAGAAACTCACACACCTTCTGTTTGCTTTGAACACAAGGAGATCAAAGTCCCTTCCAAACCACAATGTATGATCTGATGTTCCTCTCTCTCTGAAATGACTGGAGTTACATTACTGAGGGTAAATACAGTAAACAGTGAGTACAGGTGTGTCAAAAGATGCACGAAAGGGGAACCAGAGGAGCTGTACAAGGGACAGGAACAGGAGCAGGTGGTGGAGTAGCAGCTCTAAGGACTGGAGGAGCACTTCTGAGGGCCAACACTGGAGCAGCAGCAATGAGAGCCAGCACAGGTGAAGCATCTCTGGGAGCCAGTACTGGAGGAGCCAGCTCAGCAGAAAACTGTGTGGCCAGTCAGCAAGTTAGGCTCTTACTGGTCTGTGTTCACTGGAACACTGGACTGTGCTATCGGGCGGGTACCAGGTTATTGCTGATCTCCAGAGCCCTATACAACCCCACAGACATTCAGCCCTGTTAGATGGTGTCCACCTCAGCTGCAGACAGGCCTGTGCAGGACTTCACATTCACTGTCACCCTCTGCCCACATGGCAGCACAGGAGCTGGAACTGGAGTGGTATAGACCATCCCAATCTGTCTGTGGCTTTTCCACTTCTTCAAATGAAGTAGAAGAAGCCCAATAGACTGCAGCTCAGTTCAACCCCAGTCCCACCCTTCCTCAGACTAACACCTCACTGTGGTGGTCTAGGTAGAACTGGTGTAGCGCTTAGCTTTGCTCCTGAATGGGCTATAACACTGTGATAATAGCTTCAATACAGGATACCAATCTCTATTCACAGAAGGTTTAGAACTAAAACTTTCTTGGCCAGATAATTAAAAGGTTTTTTAGTGAAACAGGCATTATTTAAATTAGAGTTAAAAGGTGTCGGCCCTATTACAGATCCCAAAGGTATAGATGCT
>JAMWET010003391.1:50000-211479 GCA_024036415.1 Prochilodus magdalenae | reverse complement strand
CCACGCACTTGAGTGCTTCGACTTTACTTTCAGTGTGCTTCGCTGTTGCCCCGCTGCGTTGCCCAGCACCTTCGTGAAAACGTTACATTATTTTGTGTGACGTGTGGGTTGATGATTAATAAGAAACCACCAATCTCAACTATAGATAACCAACACACCCACACACACACACACTGTAAGCTGGAATCAATAATCTCCTTCTCTCAGTAAGTTATCACTTGAAGGCGCAGCTGTTCTCTGACCGGAGCACATAGTCAGTGAGGGGGCGACTAGCCATCAACGTACACGTCCGTCACATCCATGCTTCACCACACATGTGACGTAAGCAAGGTACCCTTAATCTCTGTACCTGACTGACCCAATAGCCATGATTGAAGACATTCAGCAAGCAGTGATGTCCTCCATGAGTCGTCCTGTTAGTGCCAGCACCATTGGCAGACAGCTGCACAACGCCAGACTACATCCATGCAGAATGGAGTGACTCAGAATGGCAGGGGTTCATCTTCAGTGACGAGTCCTGCTTTTCTTTTGGCAGAGACGACCAACAAATCCCTGAGTGGAGGCACCATGGTCAGCAACCTGAATAAAATGCTTGACTGACATTTTGTTTATGGGTGTTTTCCTGAAGTGGCTCTTTACATGGTTTCTTCTTTAGGGACAGGTTTAGCGATACTTAGCAATACTCTTATTAGTGATTGCACAATATCCAACTCTATTGTTATCCAACATTTGTTTTGTCCGCTAACTAGTCCCGCAGTTTTGAGATATCGCCAACTTTCCAGCTCCAGAAAGTCTGGCCTGATCGGGAATGGTGTGCTTGCGATTTTTTCCCATTAAAAATGAGTGTAGTGAAAAGGAACACTTCTATATACTACACCTCTGTTTGACCAATAGACACTGTTTCACATATGCTATCTCAGGCCAGACCCACAAGCACAACTGCACTTTTCTAGTTGACACTACTCGCCATAGTTTGGTGGAAAAATAAAGCCATAACATGGAAAAGATGTGAAGAGGTTCAAACTGATAAGTTGTTAAATAAGAAGGCTGTGGTCGTCTCCAACAGCCATTAGCAATACAACATTAGAAGAGCCCTGTCTTGTTAACTCAAGCTCAGGCTGGTTAGAAGTTAGCGATTCATGCTATGCTAGCTACCCAATTTTAATTAAGTACAGGCTCATTCCACTACTTCCCCTGTGTGAAGATGATTTAAGCTACCAAAACATCCCAGTTACTATTTTACATCTACACCTATGGCATTTAGCTGACGTTCTTATCCAGAGCGACTTACAAGGTTAATCATATTACAGGTAGGCCAATGTAGTGTTAGGAGTCTTGCCCAAGGACTCTTATTGGTGTAGCACAGTGTAGTCACCCAGAACGGGAATCAAACCCCAGTCTCCCACATTGGGTGGTAGCTTCCTGGTGAGTAGTGGTGTTATCCGTTGTGCTACACCAACCATAGTCTAAATGCCCAATAAGGACATTTAGACTATGAACTGTCCTATCTGTAGTTTTAACACAAGGCTTCCTGTTGTTTCCTATCCTCTTGATTTTTCCTCCAGTTTTCCTGATCCAGCCATTACTATTATAATGCCTTAAGCGTCAGCATGTAACTGCTGCTCCATTAAAGATAAAATGGGAAAACTCAAACAGAAACCAGACGGTTCTGGGGACACAATGTGCAGAGCCATTTGGAAAGTCGAAAGCAAGTTTGGAAAGCTATGTGCCAGGATCTGTAGGGCTAATCATTTCCACCAGTGCCATCTGATAAGACAATCACCATTGTGTTTTACAAGCTGTACAAGTTGTACAAGAGTGTAGGGTTGAGCAAAATGTTTACCACAGGTATAAACCCGCTCACCATTGTACATACACTGTAATGCCAAGCAATTAGCTTCATGGGCTGGAGGTTAGGGATCCAGCCTTGTGATCAGATGATGCCGGTTTGATTTCTGGACCCTACAGGACACGACTGAAGTGCCATTGAGCAAGGCACCTAAGCCCTACCTCTCCAGGCAAGTGTGCTTACGCCCCCTAGTGTGTGTAGTTACGTGGGTTATTCATTGCAGGGACAGGTTAATGTTGAGGTCAAATTCCACTGTTTCTAAATTCAAATTTCACAATAAGATCATGTGATTTAAACTGCAGTGGCTTGATACATCCTCCTTTAGTGGAAAAACTTTTTGGGCATCTGAGTTTTATCAGTATTCTAACTTTTCCACCTTGTGCAAGCATAAAAGCATATTTTGAGATATTTGGGATATTGTTTTTTAGATTGAATTCTTCTGCTTTAGCCTTGGAGAGTTTTTCCTGCCACTGTCACCCTTGGCTTGCTCATAAAGGGTTCGGAACCATATTTCGGGAAACCTACTTTGGGACGATGATTGCTGTAAAACGTGTTAGTCAAATCAAATTGAACTGCATTGAATTCTGTTTGACTGGAGGGAATTGAACTGCTTTGCGCAAACTGAACTGAATTGAATAGCAATTGCCTTGGCACCACTTGTGAGGCTTGAGGGCAACCATCTTCCAAGTTTCAGCGTTTCCTCAATGTGAAACTAGACCTAAATAAAACTCTAGTTATTAAATGCAGATGATACAGATTATTAAGCCAAAGATACATAACGCAATGCTCAAATGATAAAATATAAATGATAATAAATGGTTGCAAACAGTACTGATGGTTTAAGAAAGGGAGCCAGGCCTGTGACCATTCCTGAAGCTGAAACTATTGCTGAAGTAGGACTTTGAGACATTGGCACAATACAGTAACAGGATGGTGCGGGTGGGAGGAGGCCTCACGTAATGTCTTAAACAATACTCGCGATTACGGTGGTTGTCATTTTATCCTTGGTTACACCCCATCTTTACAATATTTCCAAGTAACCAACTAATATCATTTGCAATCTACAGTGCAAGCTGCTAGCGGCATGCTGATGTTGTGCTTATGTCAGTGGAAAAGCCAAGGGAGGCGGCCAAGTCACTGTGGAATACTGGGCAGCTTGTGGATTGTCCTGCCTGAAGAGGACTTTGTGATTGCACACCAGCAAGGCATCAGTGGTTTCACCTCAAAAGATTTTTATTTTTTTTTTGCTACAGATACTTTCGTGCTGCTTTTCTATCAAGAGCAGATGGAGGCAGACGTAAGAAAAGGCAAAAACAATAATGAGCACGCTAAAAGGCCAAATTTCAATTCCTGGGACGATGTAACGTAGTGGGCATCTAGAGCTGCAGGGCTTTGTTTTGCGCAAATGACTTAAAGGGGCCGTGGTATTGTAGTGATTTTTGACAGGCGTGAATTGTGGTGTTTACGGGCCAACAAATTCGTAGCCACGACTCGGTGGGGATCGCTCTTGCCAAGTGAAAAACAGCTGGCATTATCTCTTTATTATCCTGAGTGAATATTACTCAGCTATAACCCTTGCTGTTGCTCATTCAGTGTTATTATAATGCTGAGTTTTGCCATTTCAACTGTAATGCTCTCTTCCTGTAAGGCAGAATCGACATTATAACCAAAGCCATTATTTATCCCATTGTTGTTTCAGTGCTTATTGTTTTCATTAAGACACTACTACAGTCTCTCTATGAAGAGCCATTTGTCAGAACATAAATGTGTCTTCACTCTGTGTTTAGTGCCTTGCTTCGGTTTGCTGTGGCAGTGGCCAGAAGCTTTGCACCACTAACCAAAGCAGTTATGGTTCCAATCCCGAACGGGACACCAGGATGCACACTTTTAGCACCAGATGGTTCTAATGTCCTTGCCCTACCCCTGACCACTGCCATTTTGCCTTTGAGCAAGGCACTGAACCCTCCCACACACTAAATGCTGTTCCAGCAGTATTCGGAGACGTAACCCTGTCTCCCCTGATGCACATCCAAAATCCGGAAATAACTGCAACTGGTTAGTGACCCGGACATTGGTAGATATTCGGATCCATTTCCTCCAGCTCCTCAGACAGACTGCTAGCAGCCCAGCAAATGACAACACTAAAACAAGTATCTAATTAATTCATGATTAATGATTATTTCTCGCCATGGTGTCTCAGTAGATCCAGCCAAGCAGGCACCAGTGGTTGGTGTGGATACACGCACGATTTTGACTACTGCTGATAGATGTGATACATACAATCAGATAGTTTTCACTCACGCATCCAAGAAAGTGTATCATCGCGTTTGCAGCCCATAGAGGTGTGGGGTTGCAGTGCTGTTGGGAAGGAAGATAAAGATTACCGGGAATAATAAATGATGATGGATTAAGGGTGATATTTATTGAGCTACACAGAAGTAGTGGAAAATTAGAGTCTCTGATTAAACAAGAGAGTTTAGTCCTCAGCCTGTGTCATCCTCTCCGTTCTTCTCAGGGACCGGCCCCGCTGGGATGGAGTTTTGAAGAGCCTGGTATGGGCTTCTCGGACAGAGATCTCAGCTGGGGGGGCTGATTCTGTTTCGTGAGCAGTCTCTGTGAACAGCAGCCTGCCAATGAAACTTCTGCCGTCTGGTCCCTGATGATGTGGGGTGCAGATTGGGTTCCCGATGCATCATCCATAATAGATACAGCAGTTTTGTGCCAGTGATCCTCTACTACCTGGCCGCCACTCACCACCAAGCGTCAGCTCCACAGCCAACAACTAACGACATGCTCCGGCCGCTGCACCAGCTCCGTCCAGTTACGGAATCTCGTCTCTCTTTCTTGCTGCTGTCCTCCCCAGCACACCATACAGCATTAGAAGAGACAGCTGGACGCCCAGTCTGGATACGAACATCTGCAGGAAGCTTCCTACAGATGTTTAAAGGACGCCCAAGCCTCCTCAGGAAGTAGAGTCGTCTCTTGCCCCTTCCTGTACAGGATATCAGAGTGGCTCTGGCCAGACCCTCATATAGGTGCCAATCCGAGCTCCTGTAGGTCCTACAATCTCTCTCCACCCCCTCAATAAAGACCGTATAATAGCCTAACCAATCCCCAGTTTAGAGATACATGTAGGGTCCATAGGGCACAAGTGTATTGCTCTTAATCTAGCAAGTCTTCAGTAACTGCTACTTGCTTCCTGTAGAGTACCTGCCCAAGAGTTACCTGCTGTCTAGTGTTAGCATCACGTTCACCGCTGTGACTTGAACATGATTTCCACATTTGCAATTCATATGCAATTCATCCATTCATTTTCTGATATGCTTATGCTTCTCGGTTGCAGGAGACTTCTGGAGCTTCGCTCTGACTGGGCAGAAGGCAGGAAACGTGCCGGATAAGGCAACTGTTCATTACAGGACATACAAAGATATAAATTCACATCTAGGAAGGAATTTAGCATCTCTAATCCACCTTTGGACCACACAGACGCATGCAAACGCCACACAAAACGGATCCTGGATGCCCCAGGAAGGAACCGAACCCAGGCCCTTCTTGCTGTGAGGCAACAGCGCTAACCACTACACCACCAGGCCACCTGACCCTACAATTAAAAAGTCTTTTTAAAGAGATGTAATGTTGATGTGGGCCTGTTTTAAGGTTCATTCGTACAAGTGTTGAAAAGCCTGAACTCAGCCTTTTATGTTGGAAACCCTGGATGTGGGTGGAGTGGTGGGGTTTCCGAGGAGAGCAGAGGGCTCTGTCTTTAACTGTTAGCTATAGGGTCTTCTCGCTGTGTTGGGTGCTGTTTTCAGCCAAGTAATAATAAAACTGTGTTGTTATGGACCATAATCTTGAGTTTTCCAAGTTTCTCTGGAGAACTCCAGATGTTGCAGGATCTGGAAGTTTGCATTTATTGATAGTCTACATTTAGCCAAAAAAGCAGGAACATCCAAATCCCAGTATGGAAATCTTGCACCCCTACGCCTTGAAAGCATATCCGAATGGTCGAACATTCGTGTCAAGCCCTAGCTGTGAGTACAGTCTCACTTCATGACCAGAAAAAAAACAGTATTTATTTATTTATCCATTTCTTTATTTGATTAATTTATTTTCTGGCCAGAACTCGTCATTCCTGACCTTCTCTTTGAAGCAAACCAAACAGAATTGGCCGCTAAGTGTGTGCATATGCAATTATTTTTAAACAGTCAGGGAAAATGTCAGTAAAAGGCACTCATAAAAGCTGTACAATTAGAATTAATTTCTTATAAATAAACAACCAAAACACTGATGAATAAAACAACTGTCAGGAATGATTATTGTTTTACAACACAAATGGTTTAAAGGTGTTAATAAGCACCGAAACAAATAACTGGAAAGCCATTTCAAGGTAGGTGTATCTCTTCCATTAGCATTTCGAGGAAATAAATCATGTGCAAGTTATGCAGCATTGCCTGAACCACTTTTATAGAAACCGCATTAGCGGGTATGAATGATCTTATGGTATGCAGAAACCACAAATAGCAGCTCCGTGCCGAGTTCTGGGTGACTACACTGACTTGAAACAAATGTCGGGGTGGTCTGACTCTGCATCCCACAGAGGAGAAAGTTTGCAGAGCAAATAGCCCATAATTCTACAGCGCCAAACAATGTTCAGCTAATAAATACTGACTGTGTGCACTTCCATAGAGTGGCCGTTACTATGAGCGCTTCGGCAGGACAAGCGAAAAAAAAAAATCCCTGCCAAGGACAATTAATGACACTGGGAATTCTGTAGTATCTGCATGTTTATGAACTACTGTGCATGTAAGTGCATGTCTTGGGACTGCACTATAAATTCCACTGGCCTATTTAATGTATGTTTGAAGTAACTGCCAGATGGATTCGCGCTGGAGACTATTAAACAACAACAACAACAGCAAAAAAAAAAAAAAGAAAAAATGGAGAGAAGAAAAAGAACATAAAAAGCCAAACATTTGTGCTGTAAAATGAACATGAGTGAAAAAAAAGAGCAGCTGTACGGCAGAAGTTGCTGGTGAAGTGGTGGAGTGCTGCTTTTTAATGAGAGAGATTTCTGTGGGATATTTCAGCACTAATGACCCTCCTTACATCAAACCCATGCTTCCAAACATACCCCCTCCCACCCCTACTGTTTCATCTCACATGTTCAAATGGCCAAAGAATTCGGCGGGCCTGACTCACACAGGCCAAATCCACAGGTAACCAGAATGGTGCTAAAATTAATTCATGTATATGTGAGCTTAATGGTTTTACCTTACAAACCATCTCCCTTGTATTATAGTGCATCCTATCATGGTGTCTACCTGGCAGGACTGAATAGGAGTATACAGGTATTCAGCTTACTGTGCTTAAGTGACGTCATTGGTTGACCTTAATTAATGCACCATTTTAAAGATTTCTGATTGAAGGAGTGTGGACCTCAACACGGGGGGGTCACTGGTCAACAGAGGGGACCGGAATACACCAAAACTAAACACACGGGGGACAAACAGAGGAGTATACCATGAACACAGACTAACTAGCCAACCACCCTGGGACAACAGGGAGTATAACACCTGGAAAGGGGCGGGGCTACAAACAAGGGACCTGACTAGAGAGCGGAGACGGGAGGAGCACATGACCAAAACAAACAGAAGCACATGGAGCAAGACAACAAGGAGCACATGGACAGGGACAGGCAGACAGATAGACAGACAGATGTAACAACCACACTTGCCTTCTACCATGTAACTGTGATTGATGATTTCTGCACATTTCAGGTTTCGGTACTTGTTGATATCAATAAGAGAGACTTGCTGTAAGAGTATGTCTCAGTAGAAGCCCAGTGAAGCATAAGGGGAAATTATGGCCATAGCAGATTCGACACTCTCATTCCAAACCACATGTGTTATCATAAGTTGAGGAGTAAAGATTTATGATTGATGACCGATGATTGATATGAATTTGATTATTGCTATAATGGTGTCTGTTTGTCATTATTTGGATATTTTAACATTCATTTTCCAACATTTTTTCCAATCAAGCAGCTTTAAACCCTTTCTTAAAAAAATGCTTTTTTGAAAAATAAGTTTTTCCATGATTTTGATCCTTCAGCACATGTACATTCACTCCCAAATAAGGAATGATTTACTTTCTGTAGTTAGTATGCATGGTAAAAATTTACCATACGATTGCTATTTTTAATAATTAGGTAAGTGTCACACCCTGTCTAGTCAATCTCCTGTTTTTTCTCAATTTTCTCTGGTTTTCTGTTTGTCTTCTCACTTCCATGTGCCTTTTGTTGTCTTGTTCCTTGTGCTTCTGTTTGTTTTGGTTTTTGGCTCCTCCTGTCTCCGCCCCTTTGTCAGTCTCCTCACCTGTACTTGGTTTGTAGCTCCACCCCTTCCCAGGTGTTCCTTGTTAGTTTATACTCGTTATATTTTACACATACATGCTGAAACTCAACTGGATGTCAGTGATATTATAAAAGATCAATATTAACTCAAGTTAACCCATTACCCACACCTCTCCCTAAGGGCCTTTAGATCTATTACATAAAAAGAGAATACCTGAAAACCTGAAAGAATGTAATTCTTACTTTTAGCATCCATAGGACGGAGGCAGCGCAGGAGTAAATTAGTAGCAAAATGAGCTTAATGATTTTCATAAAAGCAGTTTAATTATGAGTTTTATGAGAAACAGCACATGTGTGCAAGCATGATGAAACCAGCTGTAAGGGTTACAGCAAATGCCTACCAGTGAGATGAAAACAGAGACTAAACTAAGAAAGTGATGCTAATGCTGGAAACATGCACCGTTGCACAATCCTTGACCCACGGAGCCTTTCAAAATATGCAAACACGAAATACAATATGAAAATTTAACATCATTAAAAAATTCACCTGGCAGATACAGCACATTGCATTCATTCAAAACCAGTGCGACAGTTATTCGTTTTAGGCATCTGGAAAAAACAGAGAATACAGGAAATTACACAGAAGCTCAACAACGAAATGTAATAACTTCATATTAGTACTTAGTGTGTCCACTCTGTGCCTTTATTACAGCCTCCAGTCTTCTCAGGAGACTCGCTTTCAGGTCTTCTGCAGCCAGACCTCCAAAGTTCAGTTCTAGGACTGGGTTCCATTTTCTGCAACTCACTATTCAAATAGCCTCAGACACTCATCAGACTGGTCAGTCTATAAAGCCTTACTCCACACCTCAAGATGACCAGTCTCATTGCTCTTGTTCCTTCAACATCAGCCAAGCTGGAAACCTTCCACCCACTCGTCTACTTCCATTTGGACTAATGCAATGCCTTGTCACCTGTCAGGGAGATGCTCATCTGCAGCTTTTGCGAAATACAGCAGCCTGTCTTCTCACGAGGACACAACGGAGTAGCATGTTACACCGGTGCTGATTTCTCCTCACTGCCTGCCTGTGAAGATACAGGATTGCTGTTACTAGTGCTGACATACCAGACTTTACACAACAAGCCCCCAGCATACAGCACCCAGATTTTAAATTAGATTAGATTAGACTAGATTAGATTAGATTAGATTAGATAACCAGAAGTGCACAATACAAAATTAATTACATATTAACTGCAGGAAATTAACCTAAGCAAGTGATGCAAAGGTTTAATATGTACAATTATGGATTTATATATATATATATATATATATGGTGTATGCTGGGGGCTTGTTTATATACATAGACCATATGCACCATATATATATATCGATATAATATGCAGAGTAAATAATAGAGGACACTACATGAATGTCATACATGATACATGATACTCTTATGCTGTTTTCTTAATAATCAGAATACATATAGTAGTTTATCAGGAGACTTCTAATTACTGTGTGAACAAGATTCGTTAATGATCTGCTGAGTTATTATGCACTTTATTTAGAGTGTCCAGGTTCATATCTGTAGGTGTTCACCTGAGAAGTCCCTGAACATGTAACTGGTATAATCTCAACATCCTCAACAAGCTGTTATAGACAAGCTGCTGACACCATTCTGTCACTGGAGCTGAACTGGATTAGGTTTTGGTTAAGGCTAGTGTTAGGATTAGGTTTTGAGTTGATGATGGTGACACCAGGCCTCCTGGACATGTGATGCGTGACAACAAAGCGCTATATCTTCATACACTATTGTGGCTGTAGGGTCAGTCAGTGATTAGGCCTGTCCTTGCTTACGCCACATACGTGGCTGAGTGTGAAACTTGAATCATTGGCATGTCTCACAATGTCAAACCTACCCACCAAGTTTCATTCCTGTCGGGTGGGTGCAACTATTGTTTTGATGATGAGGGTATAAACAAATGAAGCAAGGTCTCTGACTACGTCACATTACTGTAAACAGGGCGTTGTATATAAAGAGGAGCCAACAACCTGAACCTTCTTACAGAAGTGAAAGATTACCCATATGGCTATAGTGTGGGTGAACTTCCTGTGACTTTCTAATCCAAGACGAAGAGGGCCACAGTACTCTTCAGAAAAGTATTCGTATCAATGGTATCATATGACTGTTCGTGCTCGATGGACAAACTAACAAAGTCATGTCTGGCGAAACAAATTGACAGACCTTTTTTTCCAGCAACTCGATTTTTCCAAAGGTTCTACTCGGTGGTAACTGGATCCGTCCAGAGTAATGTTTTGCAGCTCTGTCCTGAATAAGAAAAGGCCACCAACACGGAGAACAAATAGGCCATTAAAAGCTCAGCTACATGACTTGTATGAACCATTAATGTGAAATGTTTATAAACTGCGAAACTACGTCAGTCCCAGATTCCCCTTCTACAGCATGTTAGCCTTCTCTGCCAGAGCGGATCATTTTTGTGCTCAGCGTCAATGACTGATGACATAAAACATGTGCCTGTCAGAAGGGCCCTCGGTCTGAGGCAACGAGAGCTATATTGTCCAAGCAAAATATTATTGTCTGATCTCCGCACGTGTGTTACATATTCAGGTGCTTTATGACTCCACGCAGGTTCAGTGACAGATTTGAAAAGGCTGCGGACGGTACAGTTCAGCATTGCTTTGTTTGAAGTTGGATTGCCATAAATTATGACTAAGCCACGATGAAAAGGTCACTTCAACAGTTCTAGAGCCCTGATCCTGTTCTCCGTCAGGAAGATTCCCGTATTCTATTGGGACATAAATGTGGGCCATAAAACACGGAAGTTGAATCTAGGACACGGTTGACTTAAACTGCCTTGAACCAAATTTTTGATCTGTGTCTGGGACCATGAACTCGGCCACACAAAGAAAAGTGGTTATGAAACAGATATGGTTATAAAATCTGGTTGGATGAGCCACAATTACAGTTCTGAAACACCTAATACACACTCATAACCACACACATCATGCATTAATAATTATGAGCTGTTAAAAACCATCAATCATTATACTGGGTAAATCATTGAAAGAATAGCTGCACCCAGAAGGAGGTGTGGGAGTGCAGTGCTGTTGGGAAGGAAGATAAAGGTTACCAGGAACACTAGATGATACATTTAGACTGATATGGGTAATATTTATTGAGCTACACATACAGAAGCAGTGTCTCTCAGTATGGTGTCAGGCCGCCATGTTTGCTCATGCAACATCCAGATAAGCATGGAGTTGTAGAGGTTCCTAATGGTGTCCTGTGATAATCCATCCCATGCAGCAAAATATTCTCACACAGTTCCTGCAGATGGTGCGGTAGGGGTGGAGGTGGAGTGACACCAGGGCTTCTTAACGTGTGACACGTGACAACAGTGAGCTAAGCACGGTACCTCCACACACCGATTCCTTGGTTGTCTCCACCAAGAGAATAGCAGGACTTGTCACTGAAGATGACCTGGTGCCATTCGGAGTCATACTATGGTTCTATGATTCACTGCGCTCTAGTCTGGCATGACACCATTGCAGTCTTTGGCAACGTTGATGTCGTGCAGCCATTGACCAAAGGTGCTGGCACCAATAGGATGGCTCATGATGGGTAATCAATCGTGTCCGTTGGGTCAGTCAGGTACAGTGCTAAAGCCTCTCCCTGCTGTTAAATACTGTGGCACCAGCGTAGATGGAGATGTGAGAATGGTCATTATTTCTGCTACCGAAAGTCATGTGACAGGAGTGTGGAAATTGATTATGAAGTGGGACCTCAGGGGACATCTTGGGAATACCCACACCTGTAAGTTGTGAGGTGGACCAGTAGCCTGTAAGATGTTTAGGGGTGGAGGTGGACCCAAACCAAGACCATGTAAGCATGATGCTATTATGTGATAAGCATTCCTAAACGTCTAACTCAGTTGCACTGTTGGGGGGGGCAAATTGCAGAAACATCAAGCAGAGGCCAAGTTAGTGATTCTGAGGCTCTAGGTAAAAAACAATAAGGGCCCCCGTTCTTGCTTTTCTCCATCTCTTTTTTTCTTCTCAACACTCATACCACATCTCGAAACTCATACCAACAAAGTTCCTTTCACCCACCATTGGAAATGTATGATGTATATATTCACCAAGCCCTTGGCATCTTTGCCAAGTGGCATCAAAGCACAGTTTGCAGTGTGCTCGTATGTTATCTGGGCGTGTCATTTTATAGCATGAACCACAATATTCCAGTTGAGTTAATAACGCACACAGAATCATGATGCGCTAACCAACAGTGCTCACAATATCCGCTCAGTCACCATCCACTGGCTCCGTAAACATTTACTCATACAGTTAACACAGAGTATTTATGTCTGACCACCTATGAGAGAGGAGCTAAATTTAGAAATTCTGGCTCCTGTAGAACCGCACTGCTTTGTAGAAATACATGAAGGACTCCTTGAGCATTGCATTCACTGTTGCCCTTTGTAACTTAAATGCATATGTTGCATACTAGCAACTTGTGTATGCTAGGTGTATCCTGTGTATCGTCGCTGTCCAATGAAAAACATGTATCTCCATTTTTGTCCATTTTGACTTTTATGCATCATTTGAAAACAGCCGCTGCCGTTTACACACTGTGAGATTTGCATGATGAACGAACCAACTAAAGTGGCCCAGAAGTGCTCGGAATACCGTCTGGTTCCATTGACTTACATTAAAATCGAATGAGGTTTTTGGCCTCTTCTGTAAAGTTGCCATTTTGGAGATACTTGTTTTTCTTTGGACAGCGACTGTATGCTAGGCTAGCAACTTGTGTATGCCAGGCTAGCAACCTGTACTGCAAATATACAGTACAAGCAAAATATATATTATTATAACAAAACACATTTTTTTAGCTTAGATTTTTATATCTGTACATATACATGTTATCTCAGAAATAAGAAAACACATATACATTAAAAGCGGTTTGGCAGACAGTGATCTAATGTTGGATACAAGCTATGGGGTAAGGGGGAACATGGGCTGGCCATCTTCAATGCCACCAACTTGCACCCAGAAGGAATCAGCCGACAGTAATGAAACTTGGTGGGTAGGTTTGCCATTATGGGACATGCTAATGATTCAAGTTTCAGGCTCAGCCACACGTGGTGTAAACAAAGACGGGCCTTATCACGATACCTGACTGACTATATAAGCTTGTCCTGTTTCTGCCGCTGTGTTGGTAGCATCCTTTACAAACGAAGTATAATTCAGAGAATAGTTTGAAAGCAATTCAAGCAGTTGGACGAGTCTGAGAGGGGTGACAGTGTAGGGCTCCAGGATGCAGGATGATCCTATTGTCGTATTGCATGCCATATTAAGGCATGCACCACTGACATGAAGGATCTGGGAAACTTATACAAACCACAGAGAGGAAGAATCACGGATTGTCAGACATACGCAGAGAGACCAAACAGCCACGACTCTGGACATTCAGCGAGCAGTGATCCCCTCTATTAGCCATCCTGTTAGTGCCAGCACCATTGGCAGTCAGCTGCACAACACAGGATTACATGCACACAGTGTGTGGCGGCACTATGGTCAGCACCAAGGTGGATGGTTTGTTGTCACACACCCAGAGCCTGGTCACACTCCAAGTCCACCCCCCCCGTTGAGAGCATCTACAGCTCCATGCCAAGACATGTGGCATGTTGTGTTAGCAAACATTTGCGAATTGCCCAATTTTCATACTGCCCTAGACAATAGATTTCTGTATGTGTAGCTCCACCAAATATTGCTCAATTTGTACATTTTGAGGGTGTAAATATCAATGAGCCAGGCTTGTTACATAACAGTTTAGAATTTGGGAATGAGTTCATTTTAATACCAAACTTCTTTTGGGAGCAACAGTTTTTTAAAGTCCTTTAAAATGACCTTTATAAGTAGCCAACTTGGTACTTAGTAACACAGTCTAGAGTTTGGTAAAATTTAAAATTTGGTAGCAGAATCTATTTGTGTTTAAAGCATGAACAGGCCAAAATGCATTAGACAATCCAGTCAGTGTCAGATTTACCTCTCAATGAACTTCCCTTTCAATGAACAACATAAACAAGCTTGATCCGGTCCAAGCTTGCACTTACCAAATATTTCCTCAAGATAAAACAAAATCTCATATCTTGGAAATTGTACCTTTTTAGAAGAAGGAAAAACACATGACAAAGAGCAGCTGGCGTGTTCGATCCAGAAATATACGACTAAATAAAAAATAGAAATGAGCTTCAGCTAAAGGCTTTCCGATGGCGCCTCAGATTGTACTGAGAAAATATAATGCATTGTTTTGTGATCGGGGCATTGCTCTCTCAGAGCCATCACTCTTCGCCCACTGGAAAAGAGCCCCTCTGAGATAATGAACTTGTTGAAGGAACTTCAAAGTCAAGCACATGGACTCTCAAAGACAAATTTCCAGGAAGGCCTGTAGATGTATATCTTTGCCCTCCTCCCGTGTATCTCAGTGGAAAAGCCCTGGAAACTCTCTCGACGGCAGACTGAACTCTGTCCAAAAGGCTAAGGACCGCCCCTGATAATTAACTTTATCATAGTGGCAAAGGATTTTATTGTGGAGTTGAACTGCAACACTTCAAAAGAGGGAAAATGAACTAATAGTCAGGTGTAAGGTACAATTACGGTGTCGCCAGGGTACATGATAATATCACAGTGGCTCTTTCAGAACTTCCCTTGAAGTCCTTGATTGATCACAAAGAGAAGGAAACAATACCAAGATGGGCACACAGTATATTGTGATTTACACATTTGGCAGGACTGCAAGGCATTCCACAGCCTTTCACCTGAGCATTGCTTTCATTTTTAAAGCCTTAGGTAAAGCGTATACAGCATTAAGGTGATTTAAGGGGAGATCTAAGTCAAACCTGCCCTACCGTTGCTTCATTTGGGTGGTCAAAGCAGGCCTTTCTCATATCCAATCCATATCAATCCTCTGTAAACCTTGTTTTTAACCCATTGGAGATGTCAACTGTCCTTTACATTGTGTAAACATTTCGTGATCAATGGACATGTAGAAATGGTGCAGTGTTATGTGCGAGCCCTGGGTTGGGTTGCCAGGTAGTGCACTTATGCTTATATATGTCTGTGTATTGTTCTCTCTTTATCAGCACTGGCCCTTGTTCGGGCAGAGTCTAAGCTCATGGCATGTCTAACCTTCTTATACTAGCTGGGCAACATTCCCAGACGGAACACTAAGCACAGTTGTAAGTCGCTCTGGATAGAAGCATCTGCTAAATGCCTTAAATGTAAATGTAGATAGCATATAGTACATTATAGACTTTTCTCTTCTTCTTCCTATAGCACTGCCTTGCTGGGAGTTTGTTTCTTTATTGAGGTCAGGTACTGATATTAGATGATTAGTTCTGGACCACTCCAAGCAATCCCGAATTATTGGATGGACTATCGGCCCAGAGAACATGGCTGAGGGCTTTACACCTCTCCAGTTGATGCTTGGCATTGGCCATGGTGACTTGGTTAAACTTGTCCCATTGAAATTTGTATGGCCTTATTAAAAATATAATACATTAATAGATACAACTTTTCGATTGGACTTTTAAGGCTACTTGACATGCCGAATGGACCCACACAGACACAGTAACAAATCCAGACCCCGAGCACAAATCCATAACATGGTTTGGAATCTACACAAAGAAAGCCAGTCAAGCTAAACAGTCAAAATGCTAACCATCTGTTATTAGTTCAGCTAATTATAAACACATCATGTCACCTCATAACTGCCTATAAGATAGAAAAGACACTCAAACTCAGTTTGTGAGAAACCTGCTTGTTAAGACGCGTCTTCTCAATCTTCCAAGCTTCTCTGAATAGATCTGAAACCAAAACAACTAATGTTCAGTTGTTGACCTACCTTAATCCTCTAAATGGCGAACGTTTGGTGCCTGTGGGAGCAAACATCAGCTAGCTAGCCTTTGGCTGTCATGCTTATTGTTTAGGCTAGCTAGTTAGCTAGCAAAGATGGAACTATGGCTAGCTAGCTAATACAAAGATAGGTAACTACAGCTAGCTGTCTAAGCTTTAGGTGGCCAGCACAGAAAAACAGCTAACAACCAGAGTATGAAAATTTGTGTTCATAGCAAGAGGATGACGGACTAATGTTGATCCACTAACACCAAAGCTTGGGGTCCATCAGCGTTTTGCCAGCGCCCAGGTTTTTTTAGTCTGCCAAGCATCAGTTAAGTAGAGTATTGAATAAAATGCTATTAGTTATTGGTCATTCAATGAGTTGCTCGTGTTAGCCTACTCAGTAAATAGTTTTTGTCTCAGCAACAACATTTTGAACTAAATCATTTTATACCTAAGGCCTATTCCTACCTTATTCTCCTAGTTGTGTGTAATATTGGCCTGAATTTAATTTCAAACCATAAAAGCTACACACATTCAAAACCTGTACAGATAGATAGATAGATAGATAGATAGATAGATAGATAGATAGATAAATAGATAGATACTTTATTGATCCCGAAGGAATTTAGCAGCCAGTAGCGGTTTCACAAGAACAGCACAGATACAAATACAAATAAAAAAATAAATAAATAAGTTTAAAAAAATAATAATAAAGATATTTTTGAGGAGATTTTAAAAAATGGTTATTGCATGTAGGACAATAATCTGGGTGGTCCGAGGGTGGACCAGCAGTGGCAAACCGCCCATGATTGTATTTGGCTGTAGACTGTCATCAAGCCAGCAGACCAATATATGCTTGTTATCTCAGTTGACTTTTCCAGTGGGAGCTACATTAGCTAGGTTAGCTAGCTAAAGCCCAATGGCACCCAACTTTGCTGTAACTTATCAACCAGAGTCATTCGCTGAGCAGCATTTTTGGCCTCAGATCTGTTCAAACAACAAGGAGCACAAAACTTTGGCAGGCTGAAAAGACAAGAGCCAACACAGTACAAGCCTAACAAGCAGATTGGAGACCTCTTTAACCCTTAATGGTGCCTCACTGATGAAGGAAATGATCATGAAAGGGTTCACAGGTTTTGTGGTTGTTTGATTTTGGGATCTGCAGATGCTATTGAACACGGAAATGGCTATTACGTCAGACTTAACAAGCAGACTAAACCCGATAAATTCACTAAATGATGCTGAAATTGTTATTCCATTAAATCTTTTCGAGTAGGGAGTGCAACGAGCTTCAGCTCGTAACTTCCAATAGGATTAATGAGCCTGCACATGAAAAGAGCATGGTGCTCATTTGCTACGTCCCTCAATAACACAGCCATGTTCCTTATGCTTCAAATGACCTGCAGTGATTACGGTCAATAACGTATAACGGCCCTGATCATTAATACACACAATGATCCAGCGTCCAGAGAGGGAAGTGCAGGCTTTCTGCTTGGGGTTGTGCAACCGGTCGAAACAAAAGCAGCATGGGATTTCTTTTCGCCTGGGAAAATGTGCAGAACGCACTGAGGACTTGGACTTGTGCGCTGATTCTTTTTGAGGCCCTCCATGGCTGGCAGTGGTGCCAAAACTGGAATGAAAAGCTCATTCTGCCTCTTGCTCACAGCCATTGAGTGGCTATTTCGTTTTATGAAAAGGCAACATACTTAATCGCCATTGGGAGCCAGTTTGGATCCCGTGATAAGGCGCTTATTATTTAGAAGTCCAGAACAGAGTTATGGACCAGCTTAACTGTAAATTGACCAAACATCTGAAAAAAAAAATTACAAATCATGGAAAAAATCAAACCGACTGCTTTCAGGCCACGCTTGGACAAAAAGGGGGACTGAACTGTGCAGCTGATTGCACGGCACGTTTGATTGCCTGAGTTTTGAAATAGCATCCATGAGACACTATGTCACTGATCCTGATGGAAATGAATGCAATTAAAGAGTGATTTATCTTCACGCTCCAATTTTCACTCTAATTTATCACAGTCTCTCCAAGTGTTTTCCTCCAATCAGTTTATTTATCTTAGACTATTCAGATAGCGTTTGAGGAAGCTCGGCCTAATGGTTTCGCATGGTTGACCAGTGGTGCCATGTCAGCCTGGCTGCAGCATGGCTGGCTTTTTTCAACCCTATCTATGGCTGTTGTTGCACTTGTTCGGAATACTCAAGTCTGGACCCAGGACTGTTTCTGGGGTCGTTCAGGGGCGGAGCTCGTTAACGCTTAATTGCTTTCACACACACTATAATATCCATCAGAACCGCGGGTGGATTGTGCCAATTTCGTATGTCAATTTTTGTGCATGCACCTTTGCAAAATGGCAGGCAGTAGTTTCATCCGCTTGCTGTTTTTTATTATTGTCCTTGGACACCAACAGCAATCCCTTGCCTACCATCAAGAAACTTCATTAGCAATAAATCAATGCAGTCACGTTACTAAATGAACCAGTCACACAAGCTCCACACAAGGACCACACCAGAGTTCACTGGAAGTGAACCTCAGACCACCAATTTCAGAAGGACCAGAGATTAGTTCTCTGGACTGATCGGAAACAGGTTTTACATTTGGCCAAATTTACCGAACTTGCAGTGCACAAGGTTCCAGAAAGACGCTCTAGTGCGAAGACCCCCAGTATCAGTCAGATTGCTAGCATGCAGTTAGTGTATGGAAGCAGAGTTTTATGATTGGACTTTAATCCACTGAGGAGATAAACTGTAGACTGAGGAAACACTGCCACAGCACCAGTGATCTCTAGTGTAAGCTCATCTGACAGAGCAGCTTGTGTTCCTCAGATGTACCTCTCTGTTCTCTGCTACATGGTCATTACTGATAACGCTGGTACCAGTGTATGAGTTTACCCTGCTTGTGTATTATCAGTAGGAACTGCTACATCTTAGCAGTAATGGGCTGGAGGCTGGAGAACCAGCCTTCTGATTAGAGGGCCACAGGTCAAAATCCCTGAACCAACAGGTTCTCCGGGTGCTGTCGGTAGGGCTGCCCACTGCAGCCCTACCGTGTGTGTTCACGTGTGTGCTTCACATCACGGATGGGTAAAAATGTGGAAGACAAATGCTTCTAAATTCAGTTTGTCAGTCATCAGTAAAAAAAAAATTCCAGCATTTCCTGTGGTTAAAGAAGCGATGTGTAATATGACACCACCTGTCAAATCCATATGCCAAACAATAGGAGATAACATCTCACCAGAAAACCCATAGTCCCTCCACCTCCTCCTCCTCCATATCAGTCTCGTAAAAATTTTGCAAGTTAAGCATCAAACTTCATCCTGTTTCCTGCACAAAGTTAAGGTGTGGGGGGGGGGGGTGACAGGTCGTTATCATATAAATGCCTCTCACCTAGAGCTATAGCCATTGTCTTATTTACTGATCTAACCTGGGCAGAGCCTTCCACTTGATTGACAAGAGGCTAGGCTAGAATGTGTTGTCAGGGCAGCAGTGATATTTCTTCATCCTCTCATGTTGGACTGAAGCCAGACTCAACACTACAGCAACTCACTATCACCTCTTCAGGTACAAAATGGTGTTATGATTTCTTAATAACTTATGTAGAGATATTTCTGCACATCCTGTTGATAAATTTAGTCACTTTTTGAATGTTTTAAGTTATAAAATCTTACATATTGTTCCTTTAAAGGGACATTTTTTTTGTTTCTATTTCCTGAGGTCCACTAGTAAAGTACCAAAAACCATCGTGATTCATTTATATGGCTATTTTCCATCCTCTCTTGATCCCTCACAATTAACCAGCCATCATTTTAATGTGCCTGCATTTTTAATATATGTACATGCCCTTAGTTCCAATTACTTATAACATCAACATGGTTATAAAATTTGGTATTTTCCATGTGGACTGTAAAATAAATCTATCAAACTCTTTTAATAGAAGAAAATTCAGTGAAGTCAATTCAGTTTTATAGGATATATGATCCCTTTAACTTCATGTATACCCAAATTGTGTCTGATTGCACAATCCATATGAGAAACCCAGGGCCGGGCTGTACATGACTGTGCAGATATACCAGATTTGCTATTGAACCACCTTAACCAAGGAGTGAGTACTGTACATTTTTCTCAATCGCCTGAGCTCTATTTACGCTTGGTTATCAACTCTCTCTGTCTCGTGTTTTTTTCTCCCCATCCTCATTTTCTCCTAGGGCAGGTTGTGAGCCAGCTCTGGGCAGAGGGAGCAGAGGGAGGGCGCCGTGGAAGGCCCTATGCTTCCAAAGGCCTGAACGCTTAGCCGCTTGTAAAAGCTCTGTCAGCCGGACATGCCATTCAGACTGGCATGCTAATTGAAAACAGCAGCACTTTCTGGTTCCTGGATTTTTGCCCCCTCAATGAGTCTCAGAACACATGCTGTAACATGGTAACTGCTTGAAAATAGCATTGTTAGGCACGCAGTAAAATTGCTCTTTATACCCAGTTTAGCATTTTTACATATATATAGACCCTCAGTGCATTCCCTTTGCTTCTCTCTATAGCAATAAAGTCTGGCTCTATGTGACAGGGAGGGTGAACGAACATAGCCCATGCTGCCAGAATCATATTTTAATGGTTTGATTATCTGGGCTTTTGCTTGGACTAAGCTGACGTCTGCCAGGATGTTGCTTTTAGCCTGTTCAAATTGAAAAGTGACAGAAGGAAGGCACTTTATCAAGGCCTCAAGAATAGCTATTACTCATCAGAGCAGTAAAGGCAACAGAAATTACATGCACAAGGACAGCACAAGAAAGCACTTTGCTTTATGGGCTTCTTTGCAGCCTGAACAACCACACCAAGAGCAAAGAAACATCAATGACAGTAATAATGTATAAATAATAAGCAGCATTCTACTTGGAAAGCTTCCCCCACCCACCCCAAAATTATTTAGCATGCAAGAATGAAATTTTGCTCAGGGACACAGTTGAAGACATGACTACTCAAAGAAGGTTTTGCTTATTTTGAGCTTAATACTTCACGTTAGAATAAGTGAAGACATTAAACTATAAAGTAGCACTCATGAAATTATACAGTCCACCATAAAAACTCTAAAATGGACCCTTATAGGATGAAACAGCTTTCCTTGCAGTCAAGGTTGACACACTCATCATTAAAAAATAGGAATCAGAAGGAATCAACCAACAGGAATGAAACTTGGTGGGTAGGTTTGACATCATGAGACATGCGTATGATTTCACGCTTGGCTGTGCACGTGATGTAAGCAAGGACGAGCCTTATTGCCATACCTGACTGACCCAACAGCCAATCAGCGAGCAGTGATGCCCTTCATGAGTCATCCTATTAGTGCCGGCATCTTTGACAGATGGCTGCACCACGCAGGACTACATGCACGGAGACCATAACTACGCCACATCAATGTCGTCAAGACCATAATGGTGTCGTGTCAGACTGTCATGGAGTGATTTAGAATGGCAGCAGCTCATCTTCAGTGACGAGTCCCGCTGTTGTCCTGGTGGAGACAACCAATGAATCTGTGTGTGGAGGCACCGTGGTCAGCACCAAGATGAACAGTTTGTCGTCACACGTCCAGAAGGCCTGGTGTCCCTCCACCCCTCCACCCCTACCGCACCATCTGCAGGAACTGTGTGAGGATATTCAAGCTGCATGGGATGGATTATCACAGGACACCATTAGGAACCTCTACAACTCCAAGCTCCAAGAGACGTCTGGCATGTTGCATCACCAAACATGGCGGCTCAAAGCCATACTGAAGACCACTCGTTCTGTATGTGTAGCTCAATAAATATTGATCATATCAGTCTAAATGTATCATCATTTATTGTTCATGGAAACCTTTATCTTCCTTCCCAGCAGCACTGCAGTCCCACACTTCCTTCCGGGTGCAACTCTTCTTTTGATGATGAGTGTAATATTGTGATCCAGTGTAAGTGGTATATCAGGATATGTGTTGTTTCAGACATCTCATCAGCTGGAACTGTTAAGTGTAGGCTTGTGGAGTCCTTAAGATCACCAAACACATTCATATATTTGGGAAGGCCAAACTTTTGACTGGCAGTGTATAAAGAGAAACGTTTAATATCAAAACCATAAACAAGTGTGTTAAGTAGCATATGTGGTTGGTAGGGAGCCACCACCACATGTGGGAGACTGGGGTCTAAATCCTGGTATGAGTAACTATATTGTGCTACACCAATAAGAGTCCTTGGGCAAGATTCCTATCACTACATTGGCCTACCTGTAATATGATTAACCTTGTAAGTTGCTCTGGATGAGAGTGTTAGCTAAATGCAATCAATGTAAATATGCATCCTCACTGCTTAATTGATCTTCTAGAGGCAAAGTCATCAGAGATGTGAACACGTGAACTGGGATTATGGGGTCCTAAGTATGCTGCTTATTCCTTTTAGGGCAGGGATGTCCAGTCTTATCTGCAGAAGTGCTGGTATGACTGCGAGTTCTCCTTCCACACAAACAGGGATGAAAACCTGCAGTCACTCCGGCTATTTGGGGATATGACTGCACACCTCTGGCTTATAACCAATGACAGCCCCCACTCACATTGCTTTCTTTTGTTGTTCTCATGGTTGTTCAGACCCAGCATCCCAGTCCAAAAATCAAATAAGGACAAATACTTACCAGCATCCGTTACTGTATGAGAAAAATAGAGCAGCAGATGCCAAAGACCTGCTGTTATCCTGTTCTTTCTGAATCATAAGAGTCACAACTGTGGATGAACGAAAAAGCCCTGCAATAGCCTTTCCTTCACAAACAACTAACCGGCTATGGCTGCCTACACACTACACAGCGCATGAACAGAGCTACAGAACAGTATGCATGCAGATCTTGCCCATCTAGAAGGTGTACATACTGCTGGAGCGGATCTTGCGTAGTTCTGAATCAAGCAGGCAACAAAACATTTGGACCAGGAACAATTTTTGGTGAAGGCCACACACAGACCCAGCAGCCATAAAGGCAACAACAGCATGTAGAACAGGAAAGGAGCACAGAGTGTTGCTACTGATTAGCGAGTCTTCTTCCTGTGGCCATCCATTCACTTCCACAGCAGCAAAAGCTGAAATGGCTCTTTTCCGGCATTGAACGGAGCACCCCGTACAGGCATGTTTCTGGTCCAACAGAGCCGATGCAGCGTCCTAACTGAAACACAGCCGAGGAGCGTAATTGTGTAAGTCAGATTGTGTCCACACAGCAGGTAAAAGTAGCCCAGCTCTGATCTTTTCTCCAAACGTGATACAGGTGTATGATCTGTGCAGCAGTGTAAACAGCATAGCACACACTAAATCTGATATTGTCAGTTCGCTGTCTTGTATCTCTCTGACTCAGGCTCTAGTGCTTGAGAACTCCGTTGCCCAGAATACCTCTGGCAATCATGTGACCTCCCCCGCTCACAGCCAGCAGCCTATCCCAGTTCAGCCTCACCGGGATACTGATTATTTTCACCTGTGGTATTGCCTTTATAAGCTGCTCGGTTTGTTTTTGTCTTTGTGTAGGAACGTCTCTGTTTTGTCAGTATATACTGAGCCTTTGTTTACTTTTGGTTTCTTGACTTTTGCTTTGTTCTTTGACCTTGATTCTGGATTCCCACTTATGGTATTTGTTTGCCCACCCTTTGCCTGTTTTCCACTATGTCTGCGGATTGTGTTAGCCTTTTAATGAATCTTTAAAAAATCTTTAAAATCTCATCTGTGCACGTCCTAACTTGGCCCAAGGCTTACATCCCCTTTGAGACACTTTCATAGGTGGTATTAAAATTTGATATGTGTCCGATTTTGGTAAGGCAACAAAACTCTAAACAGCCAGATCGGAATTCATGCAACTTGTAGGTCAATATAACTTAATAGTTGCCATAATTTGCCTAAATGGTGTTTCTATCCCACAAGCACTTACCGCAACTGTACGGTGGATAGAAATAAGAGGCTGCAGTGCGAAAGCAAAGTGAAAAGCCTGAAAGCAAAGTATAAAGAAACCATGGCTATGAACCAATGAAGTGGCTGTGGTCGAGTAACATGCTCTTATTACTCTAAGCATGCATTCGGGGTGATAAGATCCACTGTCAGACATTTACACACATTTACTCACACGTAGGGGGATACTTTAGCATCTCCAGTTCACCAGACAGCATGTCTTTGGACTGTGAGAGTAAACCAGAGCACCTGGAGGAAGCCCATGCAGAGAACATGCAAACTCAGCTGGGAACCAAAACCAGGCCCTTCTTGCTGTGAGGCTACAGCACTACCCACTGCATCACCATGCTACCCATGTCGGATGCATGACTCTTTTAAAAGCTACTGTGAACAGTCTAATAAGGATATCAGATTTGGTCCACTGTTACCTGCTGTGTGCCCGGTACTATTCGTATGACTGCATCTCCCAATAGCTGGCATGAGCAATCTGTGCATACACCAGTTGTGGAAAGCAGGCTGTACTTATTTCTATTTACTTCGATTTGTCTTTAGGAAGATTAGACCACTGACATGCAGCACAGTCATTCTATAATGGATAGCTTGTCTAGACATGTAACCAGACACTCAAGCGCTTAGCGGGGTTTCCAGACTGTTGTTGGTTTAAAACACTAGCTTTTATTTGATTTATTTATTTGTATATTTTAATGGAAAACTGCTGAGTCTGCAAGCCCAATGGCCTTACCGTTTTCCCCTATGAGAAAACCTTCTGCCTTGTATCAGTCTTATCTCAGGGCCAAATGCCAACATCTACATTTCAGAGTGTGCTGTGATAGTGCAAATGCCGCTCTTCTGAAAGATGCTGGAATGCTCATGTGGTTGGAAATACACTCATTATCAAATGTGTAGCTGCACCCAGAAGGAAGTTTCAGATTGCAGTGCTACTGGGAAGGAAGATTAAGGTTACCAGGAACAATTAATGATGATAAATGTAGACTGATATGCTCAATAAGTCTCTCAGTATGGCTACAGGTCACCATGTTTGCTAACACAACATGCCAGATGTCTCAGTATGGAGTTGTAGAGGTTCCTAATGGTGTCCTGTGATAATCCATCCCATGCAGTTTGAGTTCTCACATAGTTCCTGCAGATGGTGCGGTAGGGGTGGAGGTGGACTAACACCAGGCCTTCTGGACGCATGATGTGACAACAAGCCGTTCATCTTGGCGCTGACCACGGTGCCTCCACACGGATTCGTTGGTCGTCTCCACCAAGACTAAAGAGGGACTCATCACTGAAGATGACCAGCTGCCATTCCGAGTCACTCCATGACAGTCTGGCATGACACCACTGCAGTCTTTGGCAACACTGACATGGTGTTAAGGGCAGTCATCGCAACTGTCTGCGTACATGTAGTCCTGCATCATGTAGCCATCTGCCAACGGTGCTGGCACTTACAGGATGACTTGTGGAGGGCGTCACTGCCCGCTAAGTGTCTGCAACCGTGGCTGTTGGCCCATGCAAAAATTGGGGTGCAACTATTTTGGTTGTAATTTTGTATTTGAGCTGATGAGCTGCTTGTGCCCATCATCTTAGGTCGTTTGCCATGTAGGATAAAGTCATACATTTCAGTTATCTATAGATTTTGCTAAGAGATTAGCGTAGATAAGTAGGATAAGCCAAACAGTAAGATGCGCATCTGGTTACTAATGAAATGTTCCACTTTCCTAGACCAGGTTTCTTTTTAATGTTTTTATTTTTTTCTTACACTGAACACCCCTAATTCAATTTTCATCCGTTTATATTGGCCAGATTTCCGCCAATACACAAAACAGCTTTTCTGTTTTTCCACCAAATTCTTCTTTAATTTTCATCACATCAGATGCACACACAGAGTCGTCAGAGGTAGAGAAACTGGTGATTCTTTCCAGAGCCTGTTGTTTTAATATCTTAGCAACCCTCAAACATCCCATTCCTCCACGTTTTTTTTTTTTTCTCTCTATTCTTCCTTGCTTTTTTCCTTTGCCGGATCTTCTGCAGGTAGGGGTATCGCAGGTTTATGGGAAAGGTTCACTCTACGAATGCGGCGTGCTTGTCCTTATAGCTCATTTCGGTTCCTACATGACTCATGTGCGCGCTGCCTGCCATTTTTCTGGGTAAGCAGCCCATCGATGTCATGTGTATACAGTACTAATAGAAAGACGCAGTAATGAGTCATATGCAAGCAAACACACACTATTAGTCATCTTTGGAGAGTCCTGCAGTCGATCGAAACTTTACCAACTTTTCTCTGCCAGCATAGTTTGGCAGAGAAACGTGACTCTTTGCCATCCGTTCAATGGCCTTTTCATGTTTGGGACATCAAATGGTCACTGAGCTACACTTATGGCCAAGACAACAAACAGCTGCACCAATAGCTGCACCCAGAAGGAATCAACTGACAGGAACCAAACTTGGATGGTTTGACATCGTGAGACCTGCGAATGATTCATGTGCCATGCTCGGACGTGCATATGACATGACATGACTTTGAATGTCTGTCATGACATATGACAGACATTCAACGAGCAGTGATGCCCTCCATGTTAGTGCCAGCACCATTAGCAGATGACTGCAGACCGTTACGACAACTGCCCTTATAACCACGTCAACGTCACCAAAGACTTTAATGGTGTTGTGCCATTAAAGTCTTTGGTGAAAATACATAAATGTTTATTGTGAACGAATGAACAATTTTACATGTGTAATTGCACAGATATATTCCAGTAACTGGAAGACCAGTTACTTGCACAGTTACCAGTTACATACTGGTGATCTTGGCAGTTACCTAAATATCTATGATGACGTTGGCAGTCAGTACAAGATGTGTACAGGTGACATACAGGTGAATTATATTTATTTTTATATATATATATATATATTGCACAATAAATTGAGTCACATTGGATATATAGATAGAGATGGGTCTGTATGGTGTGTTACAATAGTGAGTGTCTGATGCTCTGCTTGGGAAGGTGCTGGTTGCGGAAAAATTAAAATAATGCTGATTAATTAAACCATATATGGAACAGATGATGGTAATTCTATTCTAATTAGTTTGGCATAAGATCATAAGATTTTAACCTTTAAGATAATAATAATAATAATAATAATAATAATAATAATAATAATAATAATAATAATGGGTTACACTTCTATAGGCCCTTCACATACCCAGGGACGCTTTACAAACACAATAATAAACCAACAAACAAACAAAAAATGAATCATGACCAATAAAAATGTTTACAGAAAAGATAAGTTTAAGTGAGTTGTGAAGATGAAAAGAGAGGGTGAGGTGCGTATAGATGAAGGTAGGGAGTTCCAGAGTGTGGGGGCAGCAACACCAAATGACCTGCCACCCATAGAGGAAAGACTGGACCAAGGAAGAGCCAGGAGGCCAGAGTCAGAAGACCTTAGCTTACGTGATGGAACGTAAGGATGTAGGAGGGCTGATAGATAGGTGGGTGCTAGTCCATGCAGGGCTTTAAAGGTCAGGAGCAGGATCTTATAGTGGATAATGGTAGCCAGTGTAGCTGAAGAAGGATGGGGTGATGTGCGCGGACTTCTTGGTGCGTACTGAGACATGTATCATGAAACATAACATGAAAAACATGTATCTCCAATTTTTTTGTCGCTTTTTACTTGTTTACTTTTTACTTATGCATCATTTAAACATGATGCCATGAAACAGCTGCTGTTTACACTGTGTGAAAATATCATGATGGATGGACCAACCAAAATCACTTGTGGTTCCATTGACTTTCATTAGAGCTAATTTAGGTTTTTGCCCTCTCCTGTAGTTGACGTTTTAGCTATGCTTGTTTTTCTCTGTACAGGAATGATATGAGAGAGGGCCCATGGTGTTCATATATTCATATATCAAATCTGAATTCAATGAAATTGTTGCACCCAGAAGGAATCAACCATCAGGAATGACACTGGATGGGTGGGATTGACATCATGAGACATGTGAATGATTGGTTTAGCAAACACTGCGGCCTGGCACCATACTAAGAGACACTGCTTCTGTATGTGTAGCTCAATAAATATTGATCATATCAGTCTACATTTATCATCATTTATTGTTCTTGGTAACCTTTATCTTCCTTCCCAATAACACTGCAATCCCACACTTCCTTCTGCGTGCAGCCACTCTTTTGATGAGTGTATTTTGGTTAGCATCGACCCAACACCGAGTATCAGATCTCTGCTCTATCTAATGACTGTAATGTTTTATTTTTAAGCTTCACAGAGGAAAAAAAAGCACAGTGGAAATAACTCATTTGTATGGAACTCGTTTAAGAGACGGAAACCATGGAGTACACAGAAGGAATCTATCGTTGTCAGCAGTTTTCGCTGACAACACAGATGAAGTTAAATTAACGGTCCATTGCGGTTGACATAAGAACGTGGAAGCGACGACTTACATCGTGGATCTCTTTGTGGGATCCAATCTTCTGCTAAATTAGGGGTACGATTTCAGTTTTGGGGTTTCCACTAAGTCCATCTAAACGAACAGTCATGCGTGCAACCTGACGCCCTGATGCGCTGATTTATGTGGCGATTTGTGGTTCCCTGAATCAGTGTCGTGGTTACTACTACAGGAAATGCTTGAAGTGCAAACCACCAACAGCTCATTTCTCTAAGCAGACTCCAGCATTCAGTTATTAGGACTTAAGTGATACCATCGAAACGCACACCGCAGGGCACCACAAATCACTCATGACCTCATGCAACAGAAGAAAACATGAAGTAAACCCTAAGCTCTGCTCTGCTCTGCTCTGAGCGCTCCTCATCTTAGAGCATGTTTGTACAGTGCTGTGCAAAAGTCAGAGGCTTCATTTATTAAACTTGCAGGCCAAAAAAATAAAAAAAGAACTATTAAGCATAAGTTATTCATTTTTCAAGAGATATTTCTGAGGAGTTCGGCTAGTTGGCCGCTTTTTATATACAATGGTAACTTGGCTGCTCTTTATATACAACAGGCGCATTTTTCATCAGAATAATCACTATTTTCTTCATTTATTTCTCTCTCTATTTACAGTGCTGTGAAAAAGTTAGGGACCACCTTTCATGTCATTTTTTATTTTCCAGTCGAAATATCTACACAGTACTCCTTTTCTGAGGACATTAGATTCACACTCATCCTCAAAATAATAGCTGCACCCAGAAAGAATCAGCCGACCGGATAGAAACTTGGTTTGTAGGTTTAACATTGTGATACATACGAATGATTCACGCTTCACGCCTGGCCGTGCATGTGACGTAAGCAAGGACAGGTCTCATCACTGCACCTGAATGACCCAACACCCATGATAACGGACATTCAGTGAGCAGTGATGCCATCCATGAGTCATCCTGTTAATGCCAAAATCATTGCCAGACTGCTGCTTGATGCAGGACTACATGCACGCAGACCATTATGACAAGTGCCCTTAACACCACGTCACTGTCACCGAAGACTGCAATGATGCCGTGCAAGAGTGTGGAGCGTCAAGTGTCTCAGAAGGCCTGGTGTCACTCCACCTCCACCCCTACCACACAATCTGTGTGAGAATATTCAAGCTGCATGGGATGGATTATCACAGGACACCATTAGGAACCTCTACACCTCCATGTCGAAACGTCTGGCATGCTGCGTTAGCAAACATGGCTGCCTGACACTGTATCTGTATCTCAATAAATATTGATCATATCAGTCTACATTTATCATCATCTATTGTTCCTTCCTTCCCAACAGAACTGCAATCTGACACTTCTTTTTGGGTTCTAAGCCACTTATACTCCTGGAGGTTGCTGGAGCCTATGAATCTCTACCTAATGGATTTTTTGCCAGGCATTATATAAAGCGTGGTCCTCTACGTTAGCGCAGTACTCCATAGAAAACGAGCAGCAAACTATACAGAACAACAGCGTGATTTGTCACATTGCGCTGTATAATCCCCTTTACAATGGCGCTGCATTTTAGGGTAATGAGTATGGGGCAGCTGAAGTGCTATTCACCCTCTGGCCTGTGTCTTGAGTTTTTGGCTCATTACAGGCCCCTCCAGAGAGCCTTGGCTGGAATGGCATGCTGACGAAGCACTTGAGGAAGCGGCTGGCCGGGCCTTCTGCACAGAGGAAACACTCGGCCGGCTCGGCCTTTTCATTCCTCCCCTGGGACAGCGCTCTCCGGGAGGCCGGAGCATGGCAGGAAATCCGCGCACATACACACACTGCCACAACCGGCCTTTCCCAGCCGCCTAGACCCTAACGCCGCTCAGCGGGGTTGGGCCGGCCAGCCTCTTACACCAAATCGAGTGGCAGTAAAAATTAATCTGTCATCAGTTCCCTGTACCGGCAGGCAGCAGCCACGCTGCAATCTCGACAGAACATCTCCTAATTGCCTGCAGACCTTTGCAGGGCTCTGTACAAAGGCAGCCACGGGTATTTAACATTTTATGTGCTATTTGCTAGCTCTTTCAATTCATCAAGTCCTTTGAGAATACAGTAGTTTGCTTCATTCGACTGCCTCATCTAAAATGCCTCATTTTTTATCATGAAAGCTGGATAGAACCGTGGAGTGATTCAAGCTCGTAATGTTATCTCGAAGCCGTAAGCCATGAGAGGCTGTGTTACAACCATTTCGCAACAGTTCAAGAGCGAAATGAAGCAGCCTGGAGTGGCTTATTGGGTTTAGAAAGCAGCGACAAAATGCGATTTGATAAAAAGTATGTCTATTTAACAGCTGCACATGTGGATGTCATGATTGCAAAGTAAACATAATCCTGTTACCTCAATACATCAGATCAGCCAGCTCGAAAAAGGCTTCAAACATGGGGGCGTCAATAATAAGATGCCAGAAATGAGAAACTGAACCATGCCAGTGGTCATGCCACAGTCAGTGTGAACTTTTGGTGGGCAGTTGGGAGGGTACCAGTGTACTTAGGGAATCACAAACTCAATGACTCACGAACCCAATGAAAACAAGTGTCTGCCCACAATTCCATGATGAACCACACAGTTTGGAATGACTGGGATAATGATTCAGGAAGTAGCTCTTGGCACAGTTATCAATGGCAGGCATCTGCTTATGTTCAACTTAGTATGTTTGTTGTTCTAATCTAAAGCCTCAGCTGATGTACACACAGTATAGCTCCTCGTTACCGCACCCTGCCGTTAAGTACCCCTCTCTGAAACCATGGCAATCCTAAAAGGCACCGTATCTATCAAATGGTTAGATAAAGTCTTCGGTTCATACCATCATGGATCCTTTTCACTTTCAACTGTGCCAAAAAGAAACCAAACCACAAACTGGATCCAACCAACACTGATATATGCTCACGTGTGCAAAACCGTGTTCAGAATTTGCGAAACTACTCAGACAAGCCTAAACGACCGTGTCTGCTGAATTTATTGGGAGCTGTTGCCAACGAGACAAGATAACATAGTAAGAGGCCACAGCTCTCCAAAGAGGCCAAGAATATCAAGCTCCAGTTTTAGTCACGAGCTGATATGAAAACCACATTTTCTCAGTGGACCTATCCTGTGGTCAGTCAGCAGTTTCAGACCATGCATATGTCCAATAAAGCCTTCAGAATGTTTGACAAGAGACAATCGATTTGGTTAAAACAAGTAAAACCAACACTTCAGCTATTGTCAACATTTTGATTAATACAGTGTGTACAGTTTGTTTGTCTAGAAGCACTGTAGACACAATGGTTCTTGGTTTGGATGTACAGTTGTAGGAACTAGTGATGCCCTGATGCTACTTTTCCATTCTGATCCATAAATATCACGCCAGGTCAAGTAGTTTTATTGTCAAGACTTCAATAGGTTGAAGACATACAGAGGATTGAAATAGTGTTACACTCCATCCCAAGGTGCAGCAAAAACATTTAACAATAAAAAGATTACAACTAAAACAAGAACAAGAGTAGATTGGAGGTAATAAACAGTAAACATGAAATAAACACAAACAGAAAACATATAATAAAATGAGGGGCCTGAGATTTAACCGATACTGAGTACTGATTCTGGAAATAACTACCCTACCTAACTTATAGGTAAGTCTTGATATGTAAAAATCTGGAAAAGAAGACCCATGACTGTTGAACACCAGGAATCCTACATAGGACAAGATTGGGACATCATTCCTCTCCCAAAACTCCAGCAGTTGGTCTACTCACTTCCACAGACTGCTGTGAAAAGAAGAGGGGATGCTACACAGTGGTACATATGAGCATCCAACAGCTTCTCTTGTGGTGCTGAATGCTGTTTCACATCAACTTGCATCTCATTCACCTAGGCTAACACCTCTAAGTGTCAGCCTCTGCTGGAGTTCAGTAAATATCACCCTTGTTCACACTGTCGGCAGCAGCAACGGCATGATTTCCAGGTTTGTTAAAGTCACAGGCCGCAAGACCCCACTGTAGAGTGGTACAGGTAGTAGGGGTATGTTTTCATCAGAATGAGCCTCAGAAAGTAAAATATACAGGTCTGAAGTTTAATAAAAGGTGGCCTCGCCAAAAGGTAGCTAACAGCTAGACTAAATATATTTTAAGTGAACTGAGCAACGTTAGCAGCAGCTAGCTTTAAACAGAGGATACAGTAAAAACAGCTCTGAGATAAATGTGAGTATGGTGATTGTAGTGGAGTATGTTTCAATCAGAATGAGCCTCAGAAAGTTAAAATATGCAGGTCTGAAGATTACTAAAAGATGAACTCGCTTTAGAGGATCAGTTTTAAAGTGAAATAGCTATGGGTAGCTAACAGCTAGGCTAAATGTATTTCAAATGAACTGAGCAATGTTTGCATCAGCTAGCACTAAACAGTGGAAACCAGTTTTTTCATCAGAATGAACCTCAGAAAGTAAAATATACCGGTATGAAGTTTAATAAAAGACGAACTCCCTTTGGAGGATCAGTTTTAGACTGAAATAGCCCAAGGTAGCTAACATCTAGGCTAAATATATTGGAAATGAATTGTGTAATGTTAGCAGCAGCTAACTTTAAACTGTGGATACAGTAATAACAGCTCTGAGGTAAATATGAGTGTGGTGATTGTAGTGGGGGGTGTTTTCATCAGAATGAGCCTCAGAAAGTTAAAATGTACAGGTCTGAAGATTTAAAAAAAATCTGAACTTACTTTAGAGGATCAGTTTACTGATCAGCTCTGAGGTAAATGTGAGGTAACTGGTCATGTGACTGTATTAGTATACTACACTGTAGGTCAGAACTTATCGTGCTGCATACTACACACAGGGGGCGTATATAATGTACAGTACATACTACTGTAGTATACAGTATAGCACTGTTCCATTTCCAATACAGCCACTTTCTCAGTGTAACACTAGTAGGAGCCATGTTTATTAGGTGGTCCTTTAGTGGTAACTTCAAGAGGTATTAGTATGGGGGTTGGGAGGGGATTAGAACTTATTAGAATGTGTTAGAACGTTTTTTTATTTTTGTGTTAAGCTATTAAATAGGTCATTCATAGGACAATTTATTCTAAATGTTAAAAATTATTTTAGTTTTCTTGCTTGGCAAAAAGTAAACATCCATAGTCTCTGCATCGCCTGATTTTCCTCCCTCCTCCTACAGGAAATGGTTCAGTCCACCCTCAAAACGGGTGCTAATTGTAATTGCGAGCAGTGCACTGCAAGTTAGGAGAGAAAGGTCATGTCGGGTTTAAAAGAGAAATCGGATTACCAGAAACTAAAAAAAGAAAAAAAAAACAGGGGCAGGAGAGAGAAAGAAAAGGGCCCAAGGAAAGCTCACCCAACTTTTCACAAGGAAAGAGGGGGGTGTGGTCTGTGAATGGTGGAAATGAACCTGTTCTATATAAGTAAAGCAGTGCACTGAGGCACTGAACTGAATTCAGGTGAATGAATTCAAAGGTGCACTCAGTTTGCAAATGAGGAAAACGCATTACACCCTCACAGGTCCGTCCTCAGCTCACTAACTGTTGGCGGTAACTGTGTTGATGTAATGCATCTTATACATGCTCAAATCATGTACACATTTAAAAAGGGGTAAATTCAATGCATCACTTTTTTAGTGCACCTTCAATTTGTGCCAAGGGTCAGAGCAGCCACAGACGTGAGTAAGACACGTCTCGGTGACGTTCCTCATGCTGGGCTCCCTCCCTCTCATTTCCCTCTTCCTCAAACAGGAAGAGGAGCGAATGAGTAAGCAGTCTTCAGAGGAGAGAGAGAGAAAGAGAGAAAAGGGAGGAGATGTCTTCCTTTGGCTGAAGAACGACAGTGCCCCTCCTTTCCTCTGTCTGCCAGGCAACAGGGCACACTCTCGCATTTGTAATCAGTCGGTTCGGCCTACTGATGTCCCTCAGGAGGGGATAGAGGACGGTCACCAAATGAGTGGAAAAGGGAAAGGCTAGTCCTGTAACACTATATTTGGGCTGCTTCATCAGACGTCAGCCGAAAATAAGGGAACTCGCTGACCCATAAGTATAAATAGGGCAAAATGTTTAGACTGGGTTTCACAATACACATAACGTGTGTCCACTTCTCGCCCGAATCAGTGAGTGGCTCACTGTCAGTTCGAATGTAATAGAGCTCTATCATTAAAGGTGCTATATTAGCGACAAATGAGTTACAGTGAAAGTTACAGTAAGGGCCTTTTGAATTCAGCATTGTTGTGATGTCACAACCATTAGAACACATTTACATATGACTGTATGTTAAGTATTTAGCCTTCAGCAGCTTTTGGCACACTTTAGGCATAGTTAGATGTAGTGCTGCTCCTGTTAGTACTGTGTTAGTAGTGTGTTTGTGTACAGTAACTGAGTTAGTTTACTGTAGGTAGTGACACATTATGTAGGTAATGTGTTAGTGTACTGTAAGTAGTGTGTTGGTGTACAGTAACTCAGTAAGTGTAGTGTGTTAGTGTACTGTAAGTAGTGTGTCGGTGTACAGTAACTCAGTAAGTGTAATGCGTTAGTGTACTGTAAGTAGTGTGTTGGTGTACAGTAACTCAGTAAGTGTAATGTGTTAGTGTGCTGTAAGTAGTGTGTTGGTGTACAGTAACTCAGTAAGTGTAATGTGTTAGTGTACTGTAAGTAGTGTGTCGGTGTACAGTAACTCAGTAAGTGTAATGTGTTAGTGTACTGTAAGTAGTGTGTTGGTGTACAGTAACTCAGTAAGTGTAATGTGTTAGTGTGCTGTAAGTAGTGTGTTGGTGTACAGTAACTCAGTAAGTGTAATGCGTTAGTGTGCTGTAAGTAGTGTGTCGGTGTACAGTAACTCAGTAAGTGTAATGTGTTAGTGTGCTGTAAGTAGTGTGTTGGTGTACAGTAACTCAGTAAGTGTAATGTGTTAGTGTACTGTAAGTAGTGTGTCGGTGTACAGTAACTCAGTAAGTGTAATGTGTTAGTGTACTGTAAGTAGTGTGTGGGTGTACAGTAACTCAGTAAGTGTAATGTGTTAGTGTGCTGTAAGTAGTGTGTTGGTGTACAGTAACTCAGTAAGTGTAATGCGTTACTGTACTGTAGGTAGTGAGCCCATCAATAAGTTAGATGTAGTGCTGCTCCTGGCTGTCAGCTAGCAAATGTGTCAAAATAGCCATTCAAAGAATCCATAGATTATTTCTGATGTATATGAGGATTACGGACATCTTTTTGAACAGGGCATAAGACAGAACAGAGGCATAAGCATTACATAAGGGCACTGGACTGAAAAGGAGTTACCTCGGTAGTAACTTTAAGCACCTGCAGATGGCGCTGTACTAAGATGATGAGGTTATAAGTACCTGCTGGGTGTGTAAAGGTATTCATACATTGAGAAGAGGTGGTACAGTGCAGTCCTAAAAGACCATAGTATGAAGGAAGTAGCTGGATCTGCAGCAGTATGGAGGCGTACGGTCGTACGGGTCTACCAGCGGTCGCTAAAATCCCAGTCTACAGGAAGCTCTTCTCAGAATTGGGCCAGGGAAGGCCTCCACCAAATCTGGCCCAACTGACCAAGTCTTTGGTGCAAGAGTGTCTGAACACTGATGTGGCCTACATCCAGAAACTTGTCCAGTACATGCCAAATCCAGTCTCAGTCTCACACTATTAGCTACACTTCAGTCACAGGTGAGCATTTTTTCCAGTCATCCAGTGCTCTTGTATATAAGCCCTATGCAGTATAATTCTAAAAGAATAAGAGAGATAAGAAAACAGGTCATTCAAATTTAAATAACGACTTTCCTGGGTGTGAATGTTCATGCAGAATATTTAATATAGAATATCTCATGTGGAATGTGGACCCTTCAAGGCCCGCTTTTTAAAGGTCACAGCTACTTGCAGGCTATTAAGCCCCTTTAGATATTTGCAATCACATATTCACTCGAATTCAACAGACCCTCACGATATTCACAAGGGCTCGTGATTTTGCCCACTTCATTACATCTGCACTGTTAATCTTATAAACTTTATGAAGGGCTTGCACAATTATTGCAAGCATGCATCTTTTCTCCTACGTCTCAGGAAGTGTTTGGACACTGAACAACAGTTTCCATTGAGACACTTTACTTTAAAGGAGCAATGTGTAAGATGTCACAAATTGGTAAATTCATACTCCAAACAACAGGAGGCACCATATCTCTAGAAAGAGCACAGTCCCTTCTCTTCTGTCTACTCTGCTCACTAGTCTAGATGAAATATTGTGAGTCAGCATCAGTGAAGTTAGCTTCATCCCAAAAATGTCTTGCTTCTGTTTATTTAACTTCTTTTGTTTGCTGCCAAACGAGCTTCATACCACCTGGCCACCTGTTCTTAAATCGTCTAACTGGGAGTCGAACCTTCAACATGATTCTGACCAAGAGTTTAAAATATGTTGTCTGGTGTCCAGCACTGCTTCTTTATCCTCTCATGTTGGACTGATTTGAATAGGCTAGCTGATTAGCATGCTAACTTCAGTAGATATCTCTGCAACATGATTCATAGCTGTCTTTGACATACCATCAAAACTGTTATTTCCTCATATTTAGTTGAACATGTTAGGTAATTTTGGAATTTTTTAACCCAAATTTTACATATCGCTCCTTTAAAGGGACCATTACTTACATCTTTCTTATTTGTGTTCCCTGAGGTCCACTTATAAGGAACCAAAGAGCAACCTGATTCATTGTACATGACCACTTTCCAACACTTCTTTGTCCCTTACCATCTAATAAGCTGCATTTTTTTATGTGCCTGTATGGTTTATATATGTAGATTACCTCTGTTTTGATTGGTGTACCGTTATTGGTGCGTCTTGCACACTATTAAGTACATTTCAGTGACAGGTGACCAATTTTTTATCTGATGAGATTAAAAGGTCAGAGCTAAATGCAGGCAATTCAGTGCCTGTAGAAATTTGCAATCACATTTTCACTTAATTCCTTTTTGAATTTAATTCAAAAAGGCTGAAACATTGTTTATAACCTCAGCATGGTTATAAGGTTTGGCATATAACGTTTTGTTTTTCATGTATGGACTAATTATATTACATTTTTTATTAGTTAATTTTGGAATGTTTTAGAACAAAAATCTTACATATTGCTCCTTTAATTAGAGTTTTTGCATTATTTATATACTTCAAAATCTCCAGTCTGTTTGACTGTAGGTCTCGTTTCTCAAGATAAAAATAATGCAGAGTTGGAAACCAGTTTATCATTTTACACTGAAGATGTTTTCAATGTAGATACGCTATCATGCTCACTATCATCACTAAATCTAGCACTTTAGCAGCAACACCAAACTGACATTCAGTTGATTAACTCTTTGCAGAGCCTTGCTGGTAATTCTTGTGATACAGGAAACGTCATGTACAATAACCCTTTGCAGCATCTACAGAGGTTTTCTTCATTCATTCCAGTGAACGGATTTACATGAAGACATTTTCAATTGGTTGGTCTTTGTTAGAGCGCTGGCTCTAACAAAGACAGAAGGATGAGTTGAGAAATGTCGTACAAGCCCCTGGAGGTTTTTCATTTCCCTTGCACACTAATCACGGGCGAGATGCATAAGACGTTTCAGGCTGTGAAAACAAGGTCTGTTTCTGCAGGGGCTTCTAAGTAAACCTCCTTCACAAATGAATTCCTACAGTACGGCTAATGACTTGCGCTGTTCAAACACTGCTGTGGAACTGATTTTTCTCTGACCTGAGCTCAGCGTGGATCTACAGCGCATGCGGCACAGGGACGTATTGTTAAGCAGCTACATGTCAGAGGGTCTCTGTAGGTCAAACTGCCCTCTATTGGTAGTTGGAAATATTAAAAGCTCTGAGACACAGCCAGTGTGGTCAGCAGGGGTACTCTTATGCAGTCTCATATGGTTAAACAGGATCTCTGTTAGTAGTTTTGGATAATAGCATCTGCTAAATGCATATATGATCACTGTGGTGTAAAAACACTGTATATGCAGTTTTAGCATCATTTGAGAACTCCAGTTATTCTTTGAATATGAATGCAGCATCACTCACTTTTCCTTAAACCTCAATCCCAGTGGTTTAACTTCTCATATAAAGGGTGCCATTATGAAACCTGGTTCACTGACACTATGTAAATAAAATAATTATGCTTAGTGTTGGAGAGTAAATCAGGTAAGTGTACTGTGTTAGTAGTGTGTTTGTGTACAGTAACTGAGTTAGTTTACTGTAGGTAGTGACACATTATGTAGGTAATGTGTTAGTGTACTGTAAGTAGTGTGTTGGTGTACAGTAACTCAGTAAGTGTAATGTGTTAGTGTGCTGTAAGTAGTGTGTTGGTGTACAGTAACTCAGTAAGTGTAATGCGTTAGTGTACTGTAAGTAGCGTGTCGGTGTACAGTAACTCAGTAAGTGTAGTGCGTTAGTGTACTGTGAGTAGTGTGTTGGTGTACAGTAACTCAGTAAGTGTAATGTGTTAGTGTACTGTAAGTAGCGTGTCGGTGTACAGTAACTCAGTAAGTGTAGTGTGTTAGTGTGCTGTAAGTAGCGTGTCGGTGTACAGTAGCTCAGTAAGTGTAATGCGTTAGTGTACTGTAAGTAGTGCGTTGGTGTACAGTAACTCAGTAAGTGTAATGCGTTAGTGTACTGTAAGTAGTGTGTGGGTGTACAGTAACTCAGTAATTGTAATGCGTTAGTGTGCTGTAAGTAGTGTGTTGGTGTACAGTAACTCAGTAAGTGTAATGTGTTAGTGTGCTGTAAGTAGCGTGTCGGTGTACAGTAACTCAGTAAGTGTAATGCGTTAGTGTGCTGTAAGTAGTGTGTCGGTGTACAGTAACTCAGTAAGTGTAATGCGTTAGTGTACTGTAAGTAGTGTGTTGGTGTACAGTAACTCAGTAAGTGTAATGCGTTAGTGTATTGTAAGTAGTGTGTTGGTGTACAGTAACTCAGTAAGTGTAATGTGTTAGTGTGCTGTAAGTAGTGTGTGGGTGTACAGTAACTCAGTAAGTGTAATGCGTTACTGTACTGTAGGTAGTGAGCCCATCAATAAGGGCACAATGGTCACTTTGTTTTGAGCTGGTTCTGACCTGTTGGACAGAGCTTGGTTCTAGCTAATGGAACCTGTTCTCCTTCAGTGTTCAGTGTACATGATCAATTGAATAGACGTCAGTGTCAGACTAATGAATGAGCTTCTATTAAAGACTGGTGGGCTGAGAGACACTAGAGTCTCTTCACCTACACTGAGCTGATGAAGAGTCCTGTTCCAGAAAAGATAATAGGACATTAGAGCCATAAAAAATCATGCTCCTGTTACCCTTCCTACTTAAGTACACTTAAAGGTAAATTTTTAGTACTGTTACTTATGTGGAGGACTAAAGAGAGGTTTTTTTTTTATTATTACGTACTGAGTATTTTACCTTGGGGATCTCTACTTTAACGTAAATACATATCGCTGTGAGTTTAAAGTCATCCAGGTTCCTATGAAGGCTATTCTGAAATATGGAATGGCAAAAAAATATGTTGATGTAATTCTATATGACGCGTTGTAATTAGTAGATATGCTATATGGACAAAAGTATTGGGACTAAACTTTACACCTAAAGGGGTTTTATGGCATCACATTTTAAATCCATAGGGATTATTATGTTGGTCCCCCTCTATAAAGCTATAACAGCTTTCAGTCTTCTGAGAGCACTTTCTACTTTTCTGTCTGTGGGAACTTTAGCTTGTTCATCCAGAAGAGCATTTCTGAAGTCAGACACTGACGTTGCGTGAGAGGGCCTGACTTGCATTCTTTGTTCCAGTTCATCCCCCAGGTGGCTAAAGGGGTTAAAGTCAGGGCTCTGTGTGGGCCAGCCAAGTACTTTCACACCAAACTCACCCAACCATGTCTTTATTGACCTTGCTTTGAATACTGGGGCACAGTCATGCTAGAACAGAAAAGGGCTTTCCCTATACTATTCCCGTAATGTGTTGGAAGCTGAAGCATTAAGAATTCCCTTTACTGGAACTAAGGGGATTTAGGCCAAACTCTGGAAAACAACCCCATAGCATTATCCCTCCTCCACCAAACTTTATAGTCAGCAGCAATGCAGTCAGGCAGGTAATGATCTACTAGCATTCACCATAGAGTCTAGTGACTGTGCTTTACACCACTCCATCTAACTATTGGCATTGTACTTGGTGATGTACGGCCTGCATGCAGCTGCTCACCCAAGGAAAACCATGCGTGGAATATCTAAGAGGAGAGAAATTTCACAAACGGACTTGAACTGACAGAATGAAACATCTGATTTAACTGATTAGGAGGCTTGTCCCAATACTTTTGTCCACATTGTGAATAGCCACTGTGAGCATAAAATAATATCTACAATAATTACAACACAATAAAATACAATGCCTTTTTTTTTTTAATGTACAGTATAAAATAGATTTGTGGCTACATAAACGACCACATTTGACATCTTGTATCCTTGTAGGAATTTTGGAATTCTCATTACAGTGCATGTGCAAGGCATTGACACTGAACTGCGTATGCTGTAGTAACTGAGCTAACTGAAGTGGGATGACTACAATGTGCAGAGGAACCCCTGCCCAATAACACCTTTAATCTCCCACATCCTGCTGCGAATTACCCACACTGCTAATGGGGTGGTCATGAGGACAAGACTAAAGCATTATAGGCAGAGTGCTATACAGCAAGTTTATATTCCACCACCATCAGTATAACAGCATCGGTTGAATCCAACTACACTCATAGCATGGCATGGCATGTGACGTAAGCAAGGATGGGCCTTATCGTTGTTCCTGACAAACCCAACAACCACAATTACGTACTTTCAGTGTGCAGTGATGCCCTCGATGAGTCATTCTGTACTATTGACCACATGCATGCAGATCATTAGGGCCAAAGACTGCAATGGTGTCGTGCCAGACTGTTATGGAGGGTCTCAGAATCATCTTCAGTGACGAGTCCCGCTTTTGTCTTGGTGTAGATGACCAACGAATCCGTGTGTGGAGGCACCGTGGTATTTATGCATCAAATGGTCAGAAGGCCTGGCGTCATTCCACCTCCACCCCTACCACACAATCTGCAGGAGCTGTGTGAGGATATTCAAGCTGCATGGGATGGATTATCACAGTTCACCATTAGGAACCTCTGCAGCTCTATACCGAGACGTCTGGCGGGTTGCATTAGCAAACATAGTGGACACCACTTCTGTATGTGTAGCTCAATAACTATTCCCCATATCAGCCTAAATGTATCATCAGTTATTGTTCCTGGTAACCTTTATCTTCCTTCCCAACAGCACTGCCATCCCACACTTCCTTCTGGGTGCAGCTATTCTTCTAATGATGAGTGTATTCATGAGCATGAATAAGATATTACTATTGGAACTGTTAAAATGACACTTTGCTATGAACAAACGTCATCATATCGCATCATCTGTCTTACAGATAAAACCAGTGACTAGAGTTGCGTCAAGCAATGACCCCAAATATCAGAGCCAAGCTACGTAAATGCCTGCCACTGACAAAATCTTCAAGCTAATGACATCTTGCGGATGTCATGCCTTAGTTATTTACGTAACATTCAGTAAAGTCGGCTTTCCTTAACAATTCCCCCGATCCACCCCCACCCCTTGCTAATCATTAAACGAGGCAGGCCCAGCTTTGAAAACTGAGTTAAAGACTCTCAGGTCTCGGTCTGCAGGCTGCTAGTCTGAGTGGATCCACATAAGTCCAGCAGCAGCTACTAATAATGTGTGTGATAAATATCAGGCATCCAAGTACAAACAGCAAAATTGCTGATTTTGCTCCTTTCTGGAGTTGGCTGTGCTGATATTGTTAGAGAATAACACTCATTACGATTAGCCAATGTGTTTATCTTTTGTCATATTTTGTTAAGAGCCTCTAGTCTCCGTATTTAGCTATAGGCCTAATGCACTTTTCCAGTCAAGTGAAGTCCCCTGCACAGATCTACGGCACATTAGGGCCCCTAATGAGATCCATTTAATGCTGGAGCGCTCGGTACGCTGCGAGTCAACAAACAGCGCGCACTGCTGACCCTAACAGCCGGTTTGGGGAGGGCACAGACGTCAGAGAGGCAAAAGGCACCACTGGCTCGGACACACCAGCTGGAAACATGGCAGTCATGTGTTTGTTTTCACTCGACAGGAGAGGAAGAGAGAGAGTTCAGTGCTGCAAGTTCACTGCCACGCAACACGCCAGCAAGCCAGATGTTTGCACTTCTCGCTCCAGCTTCTACGACTGCAACGGGACCCTCCGCTAATAGGCCACTAATAGCCAAAGCGTTTAGGGGAACTCATCATGGTCTTTACAGAGGTGGAAAGAGTCCTGCAAATCCCTACTTAAAGCAACATTATGCTAGCATAACAGCTTCAAAGTCATTCTGATGGTACACTGACTTATAATAGGGACAGTGGTGTCTCTGTCATTGCCATTCCGGGTCTGGAAGGCTTGCTACTGTGTTATGTAACTTTGGGGGAACATGCACAAAACCTATCCTGAGAACTGCACCACCACATCACACACCAACAGCTATGGGTCTTCAGCTAGCTATATAAACAAGCTAGCTATTCCCAGCACGGACATTATGGCAGAGGCTGCGAAGGGACGGAAGATGACCTTGTCAGAGAAAGCAAGGAAGAGAAAAGGAGAGAGTGAAAAAGCAAAACACCAGAGTAAATTTAACGACGAGAGATAAAAGAGATCAAAAGGACGCAAAAGAGTCTCATAGCTAACGGGAAAGAAAAAAAATCAGACAGCAGACTGTCGCTACCGATGTTAGGGATGTATACTGTAGTTTTTCCAGATGTCTAAAAGCAACCTCAGTCCCGTTTCAGGCTGACAGTTTTTTTGCATCTCAGGGCAAAAAGCTAGGCCTCTAATAGCCAAAGGATTTAGGGGAACTCATCATTGCTTTTACAGAGGCGGACAGAGTAGATCCCTACTCGCAAACTATGCAAGCGTATCAGCGTCAATGTCATTCTGATGGTACACCGACTTATAATAGGGAGAATGGCGTCTCTGTCATTGTCATTCTGGACCCGGAGCTTGAGCTACAGCGTCACAAAGCTTTGAAGAAGTGTACACCACCGCTCTCGTAAGAACTGCACAACCACATCACGCACCAACAGCTATGGGTCTTCAGCTAGCTATATAAACAAGCTAGCTATTCCCAGCACGGACATTATGGCAGAGGCTGCGAAGGGACGGAAGATGACCTTGTCGGAGAAAGCAAGGAAGAGGAAAAGGAGAGAGTGAACAAGCAAAACACCAGAGTAAATTTAACGACGAGAGATAAAAGAGATCAAAAGGATGCAAAAGAGTCTCATGGCTAACGGGAAAAGAAAAATAATCCGACTGCAGACTGTCGCTACCGATGTTAGGGATGTACACTCTGTTTTGTAGTTTTTCCAGATGTCTAACAGCAACCTCATCATTGCTTTTACAGAGGTGGACAGAGTAAATCCCTACTCACAAACTATGCAAACGTATCAGCGTCAATGTCATTCTGATGGTACACTAAATTATAATAGGGAGAATGGCGTCTCTGTCATTGTCATTCTGGACCCGGAGCATGAGCTACAGCGTCACATAGCTTTGAAGAAGTGTACACCACAGCTCTCACAGGAACTGCACAACCACATCACGCACCAACAACTATGGCTCGTCAGCTAGCTATAGGAACATGCTAGTTTGGTATTCCCAGCACGGATGTCATGGGAGAGGCTGAGTAAATGGCTGTGTTGGAAAAAAGCTAGAAAAAGAAAAAGAGAGTGAATGAGCCTGTGATGATGTGAGGCATTGCACACATCACAGAATACCTAAAGATTATGTATACTTACCTGTACACTGCTCAGCTGTATGGATATGGGTCAAAAGGCAAGTGTAGGGTTCACCTTAGCTTTACCTACCTGGGTGAGTCCAACCTCTGTAGAAGAGGAGGGGAGAACAGACCAGGAGTGAAAAAGAGCAGACTGAGGTTGTGAGCTTCCAGTATCACCTCAATCCACTAATGGTTTAGCCCAGGGGTGGGGCAACCTGCTCATATGTGGTGCCATTGGGGGTACTGGGGGAGAGAGAGAGTTCTTATCAAGACAGAGACCAGCTCTAGAGCAACATGGCTACTTGTAAATATGTAAATTATCTTCGTTGGTGTGTAAATAAGGGTGAAGGGAAACGGACTCTTGTGGAAACCGTTCTTTTTCCAGGCCTCATGGCTACTTGCCCGACACTACCCATAAAGGGCGCCCCCTACCGCGACATCCTGTCCGATAGAGAGACAGGCTGTAACGGTTGAATACGTGCACTTGACTATTGCGCATGCGCGCTGAGCTGTAGCTCTCTGCGCGGGACGAAGGAGCTAGTTGTAGCCTAGCCTCCCGTCTGATGCAGCTGCTTCTCCGGACAGTAATGGTGAGATCTGTGGTTGCTTGGGCCAATAAACGCCACTTCTACCCCGCATGCAGTGTGTCCTGGGCGTGTGTCTTTAGAGAGTCCCAGGACCCGTGCCTTTTCCCGGGTCTGGCTCTTTCACTGCACCTTTTCAGCCTTACAACGCTTTATCACAAATGTTGGCAGCGGTGGGATTCGAACCCACGCCTAAAGGAGTTTTTCTTCCAAGGAATATAGCTAAGTTGGTTGGAACTAGGGGGTGGGTTTTGGCATTCCACACTTTACTACCTCAGTGCTGTGATTCATGTTTCATGTGAGATGTATGCTGTCTGCATATACGTTATAGCATGTTAAATTTACATGCACCTTACACTCATTACCACTACTCAGAACTGAGACTTATTTATTGTATTTATTGTCTTGCATGTTGCACTTTCTGTAGTCTGTCCTGTTCTGTATTGTTTTTTGTTCTAGTAACGTAATTTCATTTCACTGTGTATTTGTACAGAGCTGACACGACAATAAAAGCCACTTGACTTGACTTGACTAGTAGGGAGAGTGGTGTCTCTGTCATTGCCATTCCAGACTTGGAGGACCAGCTACAGCGTCACATAGCTTTGGAGAAGCATACACAAGACCTCTTGCGAGAACTGCACCACCAAACCAACAACTACGGCAGGCCAGCTAACTATACGAACAAGCTAGTTTGGTATTCCCAGCATGGACATCATGGAAGAGGCCATGAAGGGATGGAAGACAACCTTTGGAGAAAGCGGGGAAGAGAAAAAGGGAGGTAGTGAACAAGCACCAGATACCAGAGTAAATCTCCTGGCGAGAGTTTAAAGAGATGAAAGGATGCAAGACAGTCTTACAGTGAATGGGAATTTAAATTTACAGCACTGGAGAAGGAGTAACCTCCGCAACTGTAGGTTGCTTACACTTGTTGTTAGCAATTTTAGCATGAGCTAGAATTTAGAACTGTTATATATTCGAACTACACAGCACCTAGGGAGTAGCTGGGGTTTAGGTGGCTTGCTCAGGAACACTTCAGCCATGTGCTGTCTGTTTAGGGAATCACTTCAGCGATACTTCGATCACATAGCTGGTACCCTAATCACTAGCTTGCACCACTCGAGCTAGATTCATTTCCCCAGGGAACATGTATGTGACGTTATGAGTAAACACAGTACAAATGAGATGAAGTATCTCTGTAAGTTCTGAAATGAGAGGGGTGTAAGCTTTGCTTGAATGTTTACCTCTGAGTAGGGTTGCCACCTTTCAGAAATGAAAATAAAGGACGGGGGGGTGTGGTCATGTGTGAGTGATGTGTTCGAAATCACGTCCCGTATTGATCTTATTTCCGGGGTTGGGGTGGGTGGAGTGTAATCAATATTGGGTGTGACACACATGTATATTGGACATTTACGGAAATACGGAACAAATTTGCAAACATTTACGAAAATTCGGAACAAATTTGCAAACATTTACGGAAATATGTAACAAATTTGCAAACATTTACGAAAATTCGGAACAAATTTGCAAACATTTACGGAAATATGGAACAAATTTGCAAACATTTACGGAAATTCAGAACAAATTTGCAAACATTTACAGAAATACAGAACAAAATTGCGAACATTTACGGAAATACGGAACAAATTTGCGAACATTTACGGAAATATGTAACAAATTTTCAAACATTTATGGAAATACAGAACAAAATTGCAAACATTTACGGAAATACGGAACAAAATTGCAAACATTTACTGAAATACGGAACAAAATTGCAAACATTGACAGAAATACGGAACAAAATTGCGAACATTTACGCAAATACGGAACAAATTTACGGACATTTATGGAAATACAGAACAAATCGCATCCCGTATTGGTTTAATACAGGACGCAACATTTAATTGCCAAATAAAGGACGATTCCGTATTCACGGGACGGGTGGCAACACTACCTCTGAGTATTTATCCATTTTAGCATCATTCTGTGTGCTGGCTGAAAGGGTAAGATGTTCTAGTGTGGACTCACTGTACTAAGCCTAATAACCCAGTTTAATAGAATACATACTATCATATATTGTATACTGATCATGACGGACGGCTGTGTCACTATTTATCATTAGGGATTTGTTATCCAAATTAACCAGACAAATTGCTCCACCAACTAAGAACGGCTATACACCACTATGAGACTGCGACGGACTGGCAGCCTGTCCAGGGTGTTTCCTGGCTTCCGCCCATTGTATGCTGGGATAGGCTCCAGCACCTGATGTGATCCCGAAGGATTAAGTGGTTTAAGATTAGAGAGATGAGAGTGAATGTTTCATAAGTGATCTCTTCAATACACTCCACAGAACAATGGGCTTTCTCCTCCAGACCCTGATAGCAAGAGGGTAGGGGGCCACTGTGGGGCCACTGAAGGCAAAGCTGACGGTCCACTGGCGCTCTGCTCCGTGTTTTCTGGGTGGCCCACCGGTGTTTGAGCAAAGTATTAAACAAAATGCCAGTTTAATTGCTCATTTTCCACTCCGAGTCTGATTAACGTATTTATATTTTGTTCGTTATCCGTTTTAAATTAGTGTAGTAAATAATTTTCATCCAGCACAGCGTCAACAACAACATTCTCCAAAAATGTGTTGTATATCAGGCTTGGCCTTTTTTTTCACAGTTGTTAGTAATATTTGTCTCAGTTTATTTTCCAAAATAAAAGTCTGTGTGCATTTGCAATGTGTTTGAGGAGATTAAAAACGAGTTAGATCTTGTATGCAGAACAATAATCTGGGTGGTCCAAGGGGGTACAAGCAATGACAAACAGTCAGCAGGACGCTGACCTTTTCAAGGCAGCGAACTGATATATGCTCTCTATCTGGCGAGTTCCAAAGCCTCAGAGCCTCGCTTAGCCAGAAGCTAGAAACATCGTTTACTTAGCTTAAAGGTAAAACCTCTTTTCCTTTTTTTCACCCTAAGCAAACCCCTCCCTCCATCCTACCTGCATTCGGGGCCCTTCAAAGTCAACGTCACTGTCTAAACAAACTTAGAACATCACAGCATAAGCCTAACCTGTTTTTTTTAATAACCCGACTACATTAACATGCCATGCTGATGCCACAGTATATAATAACTGCATGTAACGCTGACAGTTACAACGTTCCGTAAGTCTAAAGCAGTGCAGTCTGAATCAGGGTAGCCCTTCGGTGTTGTGACCAATTGTGCTAACTTGTTGAAATGTCAAACCGTGGCACATATTTAGAGTTACTTCCCCACATAACACTAGATAGCATATTTTGATGGCTTACATGATCTTACTCAAAAATACTACCAGCATTAAAACTACAAAGCTGAAGCCAGCTTCCTATCCGCCTGCCTCTGGGTTAGATTTTTCAGTTCCACCTCAAATGGTGCAACAGTTACATGTGTGCACCTTAGGTTGTGTATCAATAACTGCTGCACCATTTAAGGAGGAATAAATAAAAAAAGAAAAAAGAAAAAAAAACTAATAAGGAACTGGCCAATAGGAAGCTGGCTTCCGCCTCATATTAAAACTAAATCCTCATAAGAAAATGTTACTAGGATTAAATTCATAATAAGGATATTTTAATAACCTAAATGAGTCTATTGGGAGAAATTGTGATATTAATCTGATATTAAGTGATATAAAACCTAGCGTGTAAAGAATTCAAACTCTATTAATAACCAGCATAACAGAAATCACTAGCTGCTAGTCTGAGCTTACCGTGAGCTTATTGTTCGATTGCTTATGGTAGCTACTAGTTCCAATTATATGGTCATGCTTTTTCATGCCACCTCCTTGTTGTTTGCACAAAATTATGGAAAGTAGTGTCCATAAAAGTATCATTCATTTTAATTAGGGCAGCCTGGTGACACAGTCAGTGGTACTATTGCCTCATATTTATATTTAATGCATTTAACAGACACTCTTATTTCCTGCTTGGTGCACAGCGGGCCGACTGATGGTGTTGTATGCCTTTGCCCATTTGAGTGCTGTTTGTAAATGTTGACTCTGGTAATCGTGTGAAGCACCTTTACCATCACCATTAAAATTCACTATTAAATCTACCCAAACAATACCAAGGTGCAGTTTACACAAGAACAACACGAGCACTGTTTATTTCTTATTCTTAATAGGGAATTAATATTCCATATTTAGCTTTATTTTAGCCACACACATATACATACATACATACACATCATATATATATATATATATATACACAGGGGTTGGACAATGAAACTGAAACACCTGGTTTTAGACCACAATCATTTATTAGTATGGTGTAGGGCCTCCTTTTGCGGCCAATACAGCGTCAGTTCGTCTTGGGAATGACATATACTGCGTCCTGCACAGTGGTCAGAGGGATTTTAAGCCATTCTTCTTGCAGGATAGTGGCCAGGTCACTACGTGATGCTGGTGGAGGTTGGTCCTTCTTGGTGGTATGCTGACATTACCCTGGATACCGTGGCTCTTGATACATCACAAAGACTTGCTGTCTTGGTCACAGATGCGCCAGCAAGACGTGCACCAACAATCTGTCCTCTTTTGAACTCTGGTATGTCACCCATAATGATGTGTGCATTGCAGTATTTTGAGCAGAACTGTGCTCTTACCTGCTAACTGAACCTTCACACTCTGCTCTTACTGGTGCAATGTGGTGTTTCAGTTTCATTGTCCAACCCCTGTATATATATATATATATATATATATATTAAAGCACAAAATCAACAAAGATTGTGTAAGTTTGATGTTGATACCTGCTCTCCAAGTATATTAAATAACAAAAGCAAGAGTGTCTGAATAATTCTTTAACCTCAATGCAACTGGCACATTTGATAGAAATGATAAAATGATAAGCAACAGTTAAAATAAGAGCTAATAAATAAATAAAGAGCTGCTGTGTTGATAAAACCAAATAAACAGACAGTTCAGAAGCATGGTAGCTATTTTGGTAAGATTAGTAAGCCAGCCAAATGATTGCTTGCACCAGTTGGATGCTCAATTGGAAAAGGCAGAGGTTTGTTATATTTTATAATGAATATTAAGAATTAAAGGAGCCATATGTATAATGTTTAGTGTTGGGAAATCCTTAATTGATTAGAATTACTGGCAAAATGTGAAGGAGTAACAGATTTGATGGTGTGTCAAACACGTCTATATATTGCGCTACAGAGATATCAGTTGTAGTTGACATGCTAACCCCGGCCTGTCGTGTCTTACTGTGTACCTCAAAAGGCGCTAGTTAAGAGTCACTGTAGAGTCATCAGTCCAACATGAGAAGACGAAGAATTAGCACTGCCGCCCTGATAGCGTATTCCAACCTCTGGTCAGTCATTTTGAAGGTCCTGCTCTTGGTTCGACCTCAACAAGAAACCACGTTCAGCAGCAAACTAAGGACTGATACTTGCAATGTTTATTCTAGACTCGTAAGCAAACAGCTCTTAATGCCAAAATTAAGGTGAAGGGACACCACAACATTTTGGTGATATCTTGCCCCCTAGTGTCCAAACTATGAATTTGATGAGTTTTGACATTTTACATATTGCTCCTTTAATGTACAATAGCTGAATGTCCAAACAGGATTACTTTACTTTATATCATTTTCATTGCTAGACCTTCCGGTATCCCATGTGGCTTCCTACTTCACGGAAACCACGGTAACACAGCAAAGGCAAGCCGCAAATTTATCATCCAGTCGTTCTTGTTTGCACACGCTCAAACAGGGGCAGAGATTTGTCTCTTCTGTTGATGATTACCGGAACGTTTCTTTCATGTCTCTTTATTTATGTTGCTTTTTGATCTGTAGATGAGGAATGGCTGCCTTCTTTCTTTCTTCCTCACTTGTGCAGACGTAATTGGCTTAATTCATAGATCTGATCATCCTGTCATGAGACCCAATCTCGAATTTGCAGAGGGAATAAAAAACCAGAGCCGAAATTCCTCTCCTTGACGTGCTTACTTTAAGATATTACAAAACATATGCTGCAAATGGGACAGAAAGGTTTTCCAACAACATGTCAGTCTCACTTATGCCATAGATCCAAACGGTGCTTTTTCCCCTCTGTTCCCGCAAATAATCCGCTGGTCAATCAACCTATCGGTGAACTTCCTCTCGCCTGAGAAGAATTCCTGGGCATATGTGGTTTGTGTATTGACTCCTAACCCTCCTACGTTCCACTCCTTCCATGCACAAGCTCTAAAATCACATAATTATCTCGTCGACTGCAGGTTTTGGAAGGACAGATGTTTAATTCATACGAGCTGGAAAGCGGCCAGGACTGCAGTTTATTGAACGATCTGTGGCTTAACCATGAGAAACCCACCGGAAATGATCCATAAACGTTCATGCTGGCTGAATCCGAGCAAAGGTCAACATCACACCATTCAATTAGTCTGTCAGCACAAGTCAAAAACCAGCACCTTTTAACACTATCAGTAATCCAGCCGCAGCAGATGGGAGTGTCTTTCGTCTGGAGCTCCAGAGAGATGAGGCCATCTCGCGTGTCTCCACCTAAACACACCAAGACAGCTGTAAGTCCTGAGCGTTTGTGTGTGTACGGTAATGATAGGCATGTCATGATGAGCGACCTTCCTTTCCTCTCCAGCTCATCCGACATGTTACACTGATTATAGCGTCAGATGTTCGTCCTGCAGTCAAGGGCAGGCTATATTTCATGCTAATTTGGTTCACAGCATCAGTCCTGTAATATTAACAAGGTCAGTGGTTCGTCGGTTTCGTCCACGGTGTTCATGTCTGAAAAGGCTCATCTGTGGGCATATGAATTCCTGCAATATAGAGGAAAGAGAATAGAGATAAATAGCTGCAGCCAGAAGGAGGTGTGGGATTGCAGTGCTGTTGGGAAGGAGGATAAAGGTCACCAGGATCAATACATAATGATACATTTACACTGATATGGACCATATATATTGGGCTACACATACAGAAGTAGTGTCTCTCAGTATGGTGTTTGGCATAATGTTAAGACACTCCTCCGTCAAAGAAGTGCACAGTTGGGCCAGATTTGGTGGATGCCCTTCCTGGCACAATTCCGAGGAGAATTGTAGACTGGAATTCCCTGTAGACTGGGATTTTAGCCACTAGGTAGACCTCCATGAGTGTACGCTTTCATACACCTGCAGATTCAGCTACTTCCTTCACACTATGGTCTTTGGCCACGCCCACATGCATTCACTCCAGATAGATAGATAGATAGATAGATAGATAGATAGATAGATAGATAGATAGATAAGGTTAAGCCAATCATCAGCCTCAGCTTTGGACCTATTTTCCAAACATGAAATGAGACATTCACTGTACTACACCACCCAAACAATGAATCCCATCACACAACCTTCAGGAACTGACAGACTGATCACCCTCAAGCCTGAAGTTACTATCACCTTAAACACGCAAGGTAACTAATTTCTTGTCTGATGAGCTGATAATTATAATAAACCGTTATGGTTGACATACTGTAGCTAGTCAAGGCTAGTGGGCCAAACCCAATCTTTTCCTTTATATGTGATACTGATATCAGATATTCGTGTGGCAGTGTGAACAGCAAACACACACTGAATCTGAAATTTTTAGTACCGATTTAGAACACTTCCAGCTGGATTAGAATTCATGTGGCTTTGATGTCAATTTGAGTTGACAATTATTACTGCGTGCCGGAACACAGTCTGGGTGATGAGCTCAGCTGACATTGAAGCTTTGGTGTCGCTCCTGTGATGCTGACATTGATGTACCTGTCAGCAGTTGTAACTAGTTATCTCCGGGCAAGTGTGCCACATGACTGATTGTTCTTTTTTACAGACGCCAGTCACTTGAACTTGATCTGTTTAAACTGATGTCAGATATTGGGTCACATTTACAAGGAAATCAGACTTGATGAGAAAATCTTGTGCTTGAAAGCCTTGTGTTTAAGGTATTGGTAACTCCAGGCGCCTGCAGATGGAGCTACACATGGATGATAGGGCTACAAATACCTGCGGGGTGTGACAGGATTCATAGGTCGAGGCGTACAGTCATGCGAGTCCACCAGCAGAGGCAAAAACCCAGTCTACAGGGAACCCTACTCAGAATTGTGCCAGTTCCCAGCTGTTTGTAGTGCTTGTATTATACACTATTAGGTACGTTTCAGTCACAGGGGACTCATTTTTTGTCCGATGAGTTTGTCTACTGTGAGTTTATCTTTATAGAGATCCTGTCCTGATTCCCCAACATTGCAGCATGCACAGCATCCAGGCTCTGTGTGTCAGTGGGTTTTAGTGTCACTGATGCAAACAAAATGATATACTATTTGCTGTAAAGATGAAACGGTAAGAAACCGTTTTTATATCAAAGTGAATCAGTATAATCACTATCACAGTATCACAGCACCAATACACAAACTAGTTTCATACTGAAAACCTCAAATGAAATTGGCAGCACTTTTGTGTGCATAAACATCATACTAATAGCATAAACATCATACTAATAGCATGAAAAACATACTAATAGCATCAAATTAATAGCAAAAAGTGCAAAAGCTGATTATAATATCTTAATTATCAGTTAAAAGCTGGAAACATTTTCTCATAAGGGCAGTTGGACCATCAAACTATCCTACCTGAAGTTTTAACCTAAGGCTGAAGTCGACTTCGTATTTGCTGCCAGCTACTTCCTTTCCTGTTCCGCCTTAAATGGTACAGTAGTGCAACACCATATAGACGAAATGGCAAACTAGTGTATTAAAGCTGTTAATGTTATTTTAATTAATTATTATAATTTTATAAAAGTTCTTTACACTAAAACATCCTACCTAGTGTTTGGAGCCTCCTCTAATTGTGCACTGAGGTAGGACAATTAGTCACAAGGCTTTCAAATAAAGGACTCTTTCTTAACCAAAAGACCGGGTGACCATGTGTCACATTTCCCTCTGCCCTCTAATGGAAACCAACATCACACCCATGCCTCAGTCCTTTTATACGGTGTGAAAAGCTTTGGAGCACTGTCACTGCCTTTCACCATGTTTTCACTGCTGTGCTAGCTCAGCCATATCAGGGGGACGGTTTGGATGATGGTGGGCAGTATTTAACATGCAATGGTTTTAATGCTAATTGAAATGTTAAGCAGTACTATTACCCACCAGGACTTTTACTGGGGTTTACTGTGGGCAAACACTCCAGAAACTTGCGGATATCTAAAAAGATTTGAGGTTTAATCATAAAGCGATAAGGGTAGTTAAAAAAAAACAGGCCATGTCAAAACCGGGAGGGCAAAGACCATATGCATGGAGAAGGCAAACGGCAAAAGTGAAAAGACAGGCAAGGATCGAAACCAGGAGAGCAAACGGTCCAAATAAACAAAGCAGAAAACAACATGGAAAAGACAGGGTCAAAAAACAGTAGCAGGTCAAACACAGGAAAGCAGAAAACAATAAAGGATGCTAAGTATGTGAACAGAATGTCAACAATACCTTGCAAAGGACGGTGTGCAACAAACAGGTTTATAAGCACTAAGCAAATGGAGAACAGGTGAGAGTCACTAGTATTAAGAGTCCTGATTGGTAGCTGTGGCATATGTGACAGTGATGTCATACACTAATGACTCCTGGGATTTGTAGTTTGGAGCCACAGCAAATGCAGAGGGAGGACCATGAGATGTGACAGGCAATTATTTCTTCACCAATTTGCTGTGTTACTCAACAAATCAGCAAAACGATTGGCGTTTCAGGCTTTTTACTTTATGATCTAATTGAAATTTTATTTAAAAAAAAAACAAAAACTATATGATACTTTATAAAAACTGACACTGAAGCTGACAAAGTGTGTGCACTAGTGAAGTCCTACTGGTGTGGGTTTGTGCCTGTTTCCCCTCTTTCAACCAAAACTATTTCCACTAGCGCCCCCTTATGGGGAAGACCATTAGTCTGCTAAATGTGAGCGAGTGTGTCATCGGTTTTCATTTATGACTGGACTTTGTCAGCAGCTCAAAGGCAGTTTGTGGTAGATTCAGAGATCCACAAGGTCATCCACCAAAGTAGTTGACCATGGCTATATTGTCCCCCTCTGATTGATTATCCGTCAGTCCATACGCATGGACCTCTGTGCACCGCCTCGTCTCTAAAAGCTTTCTTCCCTTGCTGTTTTCTCGGTGCTTTCTGAATTGAATTGTGACTTCTAAAAGGTTAGGAAGACAAAAAAAGGAAAAACATCTGTGTCTCTGGCGTCACAGCTCTGAAAACAGTTAACGGACCTGATTTAGCCCTGCCAAACTAACCCATCACAGATATCTGCAGTCGGTGCCAAGCAGGAGAAATGAATAGCAGCACAAGGAAGTGTGACTTCGCACAGCATCGTCCACGCGAACACGCCAGCCTCATCCACCTCGCATGAGAACGGCTTGGGCAGGGCCGGCCAGGGCCGCACGCGTAAACATTTACATATCTGTCTGTACAAAACACGGCTGGGGAAATAAACAATACAATTACACTTCACAGAACATTGCGCATGGACTCAGATGCAGATTTGTCCCGCTTTTCCAAGTGGCAAAAGGTCAGCGCTGACTGTCTGGGACTGGCCATGCGTGGCAAGACGGATAGCCAGGTTCTGAAACAACGTCCAACATGAGAAGAGGGCCACCGCTGACTTCATCCAGCAAGCAGGCCCATATCAACAACTAGTGTCTAAACATACAATTGTCTGTATAAGCACATCTAACAGCTAGTACTTGTACTGAATTATATGCCCAGTGATGATATGTCTGAAAATGTTTGCACCAGGCGACTAATAATCAGACACGTTAAATGACGTGCCGCCAAAAATGTCTGAATAAACATCTAGAATACCTCAGGAAAGTTTGATTTCAGAACGCAGCCCGTTTCGTTCCAAGCTTCGTGACTTACGGCCTCCAAACATCACTGAAACATGCAGAAAGGAAATAAAAAACAAAGATGCGTGAGAGAAATGGTAAACCTAGCTGTCTGAAAGGGCTAACTAGCCCCGTCTCTGTATTCAATACATACCGCCTGTGTTTCACATGGCCAGCGACTCTGAGTCAAAACTTCGTGCATGCAGGAATTGGCTTTATTGCTCTAATGCCTGCCTAACCAGGGGGAAAAAAAGGCAAGGAAAAAAAAAAAAACAAGCACAAGTCAAGGCGTCCACCTTGCAGACAGGCTAAATTTATCTGAGCTTTAATTCTTCCACCAGGCTGTGAGTGTTGCCTCCTACACCCAACATCTGTACAGCACATGACAATGCAAAGTATTTCAGCACCTCCAACATCACCACGTCTTTTAGGAGGCGAGAGAAAACACACTCTGAAAATTTGTTCCGTAAAAGAAAAAAAAAACAACCCAATGTTTAAGACCACGCTGTCTGGTGTCAGACTGGGCCCGGACTACGGCCGAAAAGGGTTACAAAGTGCATCCGTGTAGCTCCCACCACTGCATGTAGTACAACGCAAAACCAGGGCCAGCTCAGGTACGGGAAAAAAAGAGGGCCTTCAGTCTCGGATCTAAACTTAGCCCAAGAATGCCCAGCACGAAGGTGAGAGATGCTTGGCCCTTGGTGTGATGTGCTGTTATGTGCCGTGGAGAAAAGAGAGGGCCGGAGGAATGCAGCCGAATCTATTTCTATTGTGTTTCTGAATCGGAGGCCCAGATGTGTCCTGAGAACACTCGAGCAAAACTGGACTTCATTTCGGTGAACATTATAACAAGATGTGGTTGCAAAGTCGTATCTCAAACAAAACCATTGCGCTGGACTAAGAGCACCGACTTGCACCCGAGTAGATCTCAAAGGGAAGCAAACGCCAGCATGTTAAGTGAGACAGTTCAGGGAGTATGTGCAGATACAGACATCTTAAACAACTCAAACACTGTCATTTAACATGCGTGTTAACGCAGCAACCTGTGATCCTTTCATCAGCACAGACAGTAAGTGTAATGTGTTAGTGTGCTATAAGTAGTGTGTTGGTGTACAGTAACTCAGTAAGTGTAATGTGTTAGTGTGCTATAAGTAGTGTGTTGGTGTACAGTAACTCAGTAAGTGTAATGTGTTAGTGTGCTATAAGTAGTGTGTTGGTGTACAGTAACTCAGTAAGTGTAATGAGTTAGTGTACTGTAAGTAGTGTGTGGGTGTTAAGTGTAATGTGTTAGTGTGCTGTAAGTAGTGTGTTTGGTGTAGACAGTAACTGTAAGTAAGTGTAACAGTAACTGTTGGTGTACAGTAACTCAGTAAGTGTAATGAGTTAGTGTACTGTAAGTAGTGTGTGGGTGTACAGTAACTCAGTAAGTGTAATGTGTTAGTGTACTGTAAGTAGTGTGTTGGTGTACAGTAACTCAGTAAGTGTAATGTGTTAGTGTAGTGTAAGTAGGGTGTTGGTGTACAGTAACTCGGTAAGTGTAATGTGTTAGTGTGCTATAAAGTAATGTGTGTTGGTGTACAGTAACTCAGTAAGTGTAATGTGTGTAGTGTAGTAGTGTTGGTGTATAACTCAGTAGTGTGTTGGTTATAAGTATTGTGTACAGTAACTCAGTAAGTGTAATGCGTGTTAGTGTAGTGTGTAAGTAGTAAGTGTAATGTGTTGGTGGTACAGTAACTCAGTAACTGTTGGTGTACAGTAAAGTGTAATGTGTAGTGTACTGTAGCGTGTGGGTGTACAGTAACTCAGTAAGTGTAATGCGTTAGTGTACTGTAAGTAGCGTGTTGGTGTACAGTAACTCAGTAAGTGTAATGTGTTAGTGTGCTGTAAGTAGTGTGTTGGTGTACAGTAACTCAGTAAGTGTAATGCGTTAGTGTGCTGTAAGTAGCGTGTTGGTGTACAGTAACTCAGTAAGTGTAATGTGTTAGTGTACTGTAAGTAGTGTGTGGGTGTACAGTAACTCAGTAAGTGCAACGTGTTAGTGTACTGTAAGTAATGTGTTGGTGTACAGTCAAATTCTCTTGAAAGTCTGTGGGACTATCTGGAACTGTGAGTAAAACACCAGGGAAGGCATCCACCAAATCTGGCCCGACTGTGCAAATTTTTTGATGCAGTGGTCATCTACGTCCAGAAACTTGTCCAGTCCATGCCAAATCCAATCACATCTGTTATTGGTGTTTGTGTAGTGTAGGTATCACATGCTATTAGGTTTGTTTCAGTAACAGGTGGCTCATTTTCTTCCAAATTACCCCAGATGAACTTTATTCGCTCTTATGTTAAAACAATTTTTTTATATATAGATGCAAGAAAGGTGGTGTTATCCCAGTGTACAAAACACATGTGTCATTTCAGAAGATTTCAACCGACACCACCCATTCAGGAGTCACGTAGCCCACGGTGCAGCTGCCAAAATTCTTGCCAAATTCCAAGAAATGGGTTCTGTTGGCAATAAACCGAAAGCTGGACTTCCAGAAAATCTTATGCATGTAGCAACAGCAACCACAGTTCTGGCCTGATTTAGCAAGAACCCACACCATAGCACCCGTCATCTGTCTCTGGAATGTGGGGTTAGCAGGACCTCAAATCAGCAGATTTCGTCTACCCATAAATAGCACCCTTATAACATTTAGATGCTGATCCCTGACCAAGGACGACCCAGTGCATCAGATAGGATTTGCAGAATGGGTAACTCAGCAACTTCAGACAAACCCTCAATTTCCCTATCAGGTGCATCATTTCTGCGTGAATTAGAACCAACCGGTTTACACTGAGGGGGTGACACTGCTGCCTGTTAGCCACCGGGCATATGTTTGGTCTAGCTCAACAGATAACACCACTACCTGCTACGGAGTCACTATCCCACCACACCTCGGAGACTGGGGTTAGAATCCCGGTCCGGGAGACTATGCTGTGCTGCACCAATAAGAGTCCTTGGGCAAGACCCTAACACTACACTGGCCTACCTGTAATAGGATTAACCTTATAAGTCACTAAATGTGTACGCATGTTTTGTGTGTCCACAAGAGTTAAATGAACCAATTAGAGGGGAAACATGAATTTAGGTTCCATTGGGCTCTAGTGGTTAGAAAGTAAAGCAGCTTCTGGACTTTTATCCCAGCACTGAGAAGCAAACACGCTGCCCACAGCTCCGCCTAACATGTGTTTGGCTTGATACATGATTCAACAACTTAACATAGTTCTCAACAGATAACATCAATTTCCTTATGTCATTAATTGGGAACATATTTTTTTGTAGCTGATGTTTGATAGTTCTTGGGACACTGTGTTCACGTAGCAACAGGATTTAGAGCAGAGACCAGTGTTTCACAGCTCCGGCTCTCGTTCAAAAATAACATCAGGTAAAATCTCGGGAACATTTAGAGTCAAACTCATATCTTTACCAAAAGTTATATTTAATCTTATCGGCTATGGCTAATATTAGCCAGCAGTATCCACTGGAGAAGGCTGGAATCAGATTGCTACCTTTCAAGCATCGTTAGCTACAGCTATCTTAGATCACGTACAATCTGTTTTATCATAAAGCATTGCTTTGTAGGAACATTACCCAATATTTACTTATTCGTCTTGTTTTCTAGGCACTGTGCTTTGGCATGTTAGCTGGTCTTTACAAAGACTAAAATCTTGTTTATGGTCAATGTTAAAAACAGATGCGAGAATTGGAGGAAATGTAGTGGTACAACCTTAAATCATGGGATAGTGTAGCCAATAGTTCTAGCGAGACACGATTTAGCATTCATGCCAACATAAAGAATGCATGGAAGTACTACAGAGGTACTATGAAAGTACACATGGACGTACACTATGGAAGTACTATGGAGGTACTATGGAAATACACATGGAAGTACACTAAGGAAGTACTGTGGAGGTACTATGGAAGTACACTATGGAAGTACTATGGAGGTACTATGGAAGTACACATGGAAGTACACTATGGAAGTATTATGGAGGTACTATGGAAGTACACATGGAAGTACACTATGGAGGTACTATGGAAGTACTATGGAGGTACTATGGACGTACACATGGAAGTACACTATGGAAGTACTATGGAGGTACTATGGACATACACTATGGAAGTACACATGGAAGTACACATGGAAGTACTATGGACGTACACATGGAGGTACACTATGGAAGTACTATGGAGGTACTATGGAAGTACACATGGTAGTACACTATGGAAGTACTATGGAGGTACTATGGATGTACACATGGAAGTACACTATGGAGGTACTATGGATGTACACATGGAAGTACACTATGGAGGTACTATGGAAGTACACACGAAAGTACTAGGAAAGTACAGATGGGGGTACACTATGGAAGTACTATGGAGGTACACATGGAAGTACACATGGAAGTACACTATGGAAGTACTATGGAGGTACTATGGACGTACACTATGGAAGTACTATGGAGGTACTATGGCATATAAAACTCTAAACAGCCTCCTTTGAATCCCTACTCTGAACATAACTCTTATTATGAACCAACACGTCTACCTTACAAGTTGGGGGGAGAAATTTTCCTAGCAAAGCTCCCCAGCTTTGGAATAACCCCCCAGTCAGTGTTCGGAATTTATACACAACGTCAATTTATAAGTCTAGGCTTAAAAGCTACCTGTTCCATTGAGCCTTTGGTAAGTAGTTTTCCTGCTAGATGAAAGGGATGCATTGATCAGGGGTTGCATTGATCCAGGGGTGCATTGATCGACGGGTGCATTGATCGAGGGGTGCTTTGATCCGGGGGTGCATTGATCCAGGGGTGCATGGTTCAAGGGGTGCATTGATCTGGGGGTGCATGGTTCGAGGGGTGCATTGATCCGGGGGTGCATTGATCCAGAGGTGCATTGATCGAGGGGTGCATTGATCGAGGGGTGCATTGTTCGAGGGGTGCATTTTATGAGGGGTGCATTGATCCGGGGGTGCATTGATCGAGGGGTGCATTGATCTGGGGGTGCATTGATCCAGAGGTGCATTGATCCGGGGGTGCATTGATCGAGGGGTGCATGGTTCGAGGGGTGCATTGATCCCGGGGGCATTAACAGAGACTATTATAGTAAACTGAGAAGATTGTTGCTGTCATGCTGCTGCTCTCACGCGTTCTCTCAAGTTTGTTCACGGGGGAGTGGAGGGGTGCTGACTTCTCTTGGAGCCTGACTTCACTTTTCAGTTCTTCAAAGAGAACTAGCTGTCTATCTGTTTCTTTGCCCAAGCCAAACAATTGCCCATCCTTTATGGTCTGATGCACAGCTGCCCATCCTGTGAGGACTGATGCTGTTTCTTCATGTGCTTTGACTTGTAGCCCACTACTTGCCTGCATTTACCCACCATGGAGCTTCATTCCGTACTTCGCAATACGGAAGCGTGACTTGCATGCCAATGATCCTGCATTGTATAATCCCAGACTTTTCTTTTCCTGCTTTACAAATGAACCAGACATTTCTTCTTCTACCTCACAAAACACTGAACGCCTCTTGTATTCTTCCTAATAGATCATGGCTGAAGGCATCTAGCAGCAGTTTTTAACGTTCAATGTTTTTCACCGTGATAAACTCCCTGCAGTATTCACTGGTTTCACTGGCAGCAGCGACTAAGTTTCATTCCGACTTTCAGGTCTGCGTCTTACTGTCTTCTTACAGGACATGTCCACTTGCTATTTGCCTTGCCGCGTCCCATTCATTTCAATGGAGAGAGCTGCCATGTGCATGCAATGCATGATGGGTTCATCATGTCAAGAGCAGCCTCGCCATGTGGTAAAAAAGTTCAAAAGTGGTTAAAAAGTTAAAAAGTGAATATGGCTGCTGAGCTATATACATAAACATTGACTTGACTTGATCTATAGTGCCTGTGCAGCTGTGAATGGAGTGCTCCATCAGGAATTCAATTTTCCCCAAATTTGGAATAAACCGGATGTTGGTTTTTTAGGGAACCATGAGTGTCTCCTTATGAAATTCCAGAAGGCTTATATTATCCCTCAAAAATTAAACTACACAGCATCCTTCTGCCATTTTCCACCTTAAAAACATTAGCCATGCACCAGTGCAAGACGCGGAATGAAATTCTTTTTTTTTAATTCAAACATGTAAACACAGCAGAGCAGTCCGGCCCGCCCTCAGTGGGTACCGCTGATTGTGCTGTCCCAAAAAACTGATCTGTCCCTTTCTAGTAATATTCTTTCCAAATGTCGTTCAAATGATGCATGTTTGTCATTAATTAGCCACTATATTTGTACAGCCTATGATTGAGTACGATGTTTCCTATTGTGTACGTTTTGAACTAACCATAGATTACACTGACTATACACATAGAAGGGTTGAAATAAATATGAAACAGTTAAAAACAACCAAGTGGCATGTGAAAGAACATGAAAGCAATGGCATAAGGGTACTTGCATATCAGCTTTCATTTACATTTACAATATTCCGACATCCTACAATACCAAACATGGGCCCAGGGCTAATAAACACAGACAAGACTTTCATTCTGGATATATTCCGGGCATGTAGTCCGAGTGCATTAGTGAAATTCCAAATGTTTTTCATCATTTATATGTCCAGGTCATTCATAATGGTCAGACCATAAAAATATTGACTATTCCGGCTTTAAACAACATTTTATTATAATATCTATTGAATTACCCCAAAACAGCTCTGTAGCCAGCGCAGTGCGCCTCTATATCTGTTCCACCTGGAAGTTTATACCTCGTGATAGCATTTAAGGCACTTGGCTACGATCCTTCTTCACCCACAGCATTAGTGGAGACCTCAGCGGGATCTGAGAAGACATGTCAACAGTAATATCCCCCCCATCATATCCCAGCTAATGAGAAACAGACCTCATATTGTGCAAAAAAATAAATAAATAATTAAATAAATTGACCGAACTGCATTGCTCGAGATGCATGGAGCTTGGCATGTGCACATCTGTGCGATCAAGAGGTCTGGGGGATGATCAAAAAAATGGAGTAGTAGCTCATTATCCTCTTATCCACTTAGTAACCTCCCATACATTATAGGGGGAAATGGACGTGCACTGAAAATAGTGGCTTGCTGCTCTTTAGAGAGTTCCCATCCTTCTAATAAGAACAGCCCAGCGTGCAGGCGGACACAGACAGTGAAAACCGAATGCAGGATCCAGGGAGGCCTGTGTTTACGCAGACTGAGGGTGTATATTAGAGGGGGAGGACATGCCACAGAAGTCAAACACAGATGATGATCTGATTAAAGAGGAAGTGCAGAAAGGACAGATGCTCCACAGAGTTTGTCTGGGAGGCATTAGAACCGGAATCAAAATCACAGAGCACTTCAAAGCAGCCCGGTCTTCAGATGGCTACAGTGTTTGCAGGACAAACATTAATCGTGATGTTAGAGCGCCGAGGAACACCCAAGCCCCAGACCGTCCTGTAGCTCTCGCTGGAGAATAGCTGAAGTCATTTGTATGCAGAGAGCCTGTGCGTGCCGCTCGCTCTCCTGCAGTTACTAAGGTCCTTTTTCGCTGGGTGAGAAAGTGACATTTATTAAAACGTATGTGAGGGGGGAAACAAAACATGCCTGGCCTGCCTGCGACGGCCTGGTCTTTGCTGCCTCGCCACTTCGCTGCTGAGATCCATTTAAAAAAGCAGAACCGAAAGTGCCAGCTGCTCCCAGCAACAATCTCACACTCACTCACTCACTCGCTTACTCACTCACTCACTCACTCACTCTGTCTCTCTGTAATGCTGGCTTATGCCAAACTTAACACCAGCTTGTCTGCAGTCGAGTAGTTATTCTAGGAAATGTCACATTCGACCTTATGTGGACTTTATTAAAACACATTATCTAGACCGCCAAGTTACGAGCTTGTTTTTCAACTTTTTCTGAAATTCTCAGCTTAAACATAACACGACTGCTACCACACAGCAAGTTCACCTCTAAGTGCTGACAGTTACCTGGTGGGCCCTAAAACTGTCCGCACTCTGTACACAGCCACGGTGTCTTTTTGGCTCCGTTTTCTTTTTCATTTCTCCCTCAGCCACATATAATAAAGCACTAGTACATATTCCCATACATGAAACCCTCACTACACATGTAGTACACGTTCTTATTACCCTCTATACTTACATTGTAAACTAGTTTATTTATGTGCCCACTAGATATGTTAATAATAACTATAAACTATATAGGTATACTATACCATTCTACTGTTATACCACACTGAACTACAGTCATACTACATTATACTACAGTTATGTTACTCTATACCACAGTTATACTACACTGCGCTGGGTATGCTACACTGAAGTACACCTATCCTACACTATACTACAGTTATACTATCGTATACTACAGTTATACTACACTGAACTACAGTTATACTATCTTATACTACAGTTATACTACACTGCACTGGGTATGCCACACTGAAGTACACTTATCCTACACTATACTACAGTTATACTACACTGAACTACAGTTATACTATCTTATACTACAGTTATACTACACTGCACTGGGTATGCCACACAGAAGTACACTTATCCTACACTATACTACAGTTATACTACACTGAACTACAAATATACTATCTTATACTACAGTTATACTACACTGAACTACAGTTATACTATCTTATACTACAGTTATACTACACTGCACTGGGTATGCCACACTGAAGTACACCTATCCTACACTATACTACAGTTATACTACACTGAACTACAAATATACTATTTTATACTACAGTTATACTACAGTGCACTGGGCATGCCACTTTGAAGTACACTTATCCTACACTGAACTACAGTTATACAACACTGAACTACAGTTATACTACACTGAACTACAGTTATACTATCTTATACTACAGTTATACTACACTGCAGTGGGTATGCCACACTGAAGGACACTTATCCTACATTATACTACAGTTATACTACACTGAACTACAGTTATACTATCTTATACTACAGTTATACTACACTGAACTACAGTTATACTATCTTATACTACAGTTATACTACACTGAACTACAGTTATACTATCTTATACTACAGTTATAGTACACTGCAATGGGTATGCCACACTGAAGTACACCTATCCTAGACTATACTACAGTTATACTACACTGATCTACAAATATACTACATTATACTAATTATACTACAATGAACTAGTTGTGCTACACTGAACTAAACATATACTATCCACTATTATATGTCAGTTATACTATAATACAGTTATACTACACTGAACTACAGTCCTACCACACTATACTACAATTAAACTATCTGATACTACAGTTCTACTTAACTATCCAACAGTTAAAGTACAAAGAACTAGTTACACTTCACTGAACTAAAGTTGTCATACACTATACTACAGTTATATTACACATAACTACAATTGTTATACACTATACTACATTTATGCTATGCTAAACTACAGTTGTACTACACTATACTGCAGTTATCATAGATTATACCACAATTATACTGCCCTATACTACAGTTATACCACAGTACCCTACAGTTATTTTGCACAGAACTACAGGTATACTACACTATACTACTGTTATACTACACTATGATACAGTCATCCAACACTGTAATACAGTTGTACTGCACTATACTGGAACTACATCATACTACACTACAGTTACACTGCACTATACTCCAGATACACTACACTGAACAAGAGTCATACTATAGTACTACACTACACTACCATTATATTGCACTGTTCTTCAGTTATACTTTACTGAATTACAGATACAATACTTGTTACTACAGTTACACTAAACTGAACTATAATACAGTTGTACTGCAGTATACTACATTATACTACAGTTATACTACAATTATACGGTACTATACTACAGTTAGGTTTATACTGAAATACAGTTATACTACATTATGCTACAATCATACTGCACTGAACTCAGGTCTTAGAGTTATCAGGGTTATACTCAGGTCATAGATGGGCATCTTTTCAGTGGTGATAAGGAATGGGGAAAGTAATCCCCAGTGCTGTGCTTGCCATCACCACAGTGTTTGCAGGAAGGTCTTGTTAAAGTCACTAAGTAAGTTTCTTGTTGTTTTCTTCAATGTGTTTATGTGGTTTTAACAACAAAAGTTCTTGTACTGACATTTGAGCTGTGTTTGGAAGCCACTAGCCGTTAGTGTGGAAGCACTGGAGCACAGAATATGAGTCATGCGAACGCATAACGCCAGGGTAATTTCACGTCACTTTCAGAAAGTGGCACCTTTTAACTACGTCACCTTTCAACCATCCGCGCTATTGTTATATCCAGTATACAAGCCTCACAGCTCCCTGCAGGCCCTCAACACACACGTTTCCTGTTTTGGAACGCCTGTGTTCGAATGCCCTGGACACCGCACACCGGCATTTCGGGCCCAACACTAATTTCTCCTGCTTCGCACTTTCAAGAGACCTTCGTGCCCCAGTTTATCTTCTCGACCATGTGAGACTGCTTAACATTTTTTGACTCCACAGACACATACCTTTGGAAATCCATCATGTGATTGTCACAAGAGGTAATGAACAATTTATTTAACAATTTAGGATCATTTAGTTTTTGGTACTTTTAGCCTCTAAATAGATTCTTGTTCTAATTATAGCTTGCTGCTCTTGTTGTAAGCTTCTTAACCCCATTTTACAGAAACTATAAAATACAAGCTTTGCTTGTTTGAACTATGCATTATTAATTTTCCTTTCAGTAACATGGGCTTGGAATATACACATGTGGACAAAATTGTTGTTATCCTTCTATTAAAGACAGAAAAATCCATTATGGTCACTGAAATAACTTGAAACTGACGAAAGTAATAATACATAAAGATGTACTGAACATCATCTAATTAAAATCTGACATTGATTTTGAATTGTGGTTCATCAGAATCATTTTAAAACACAAACTAATGAAACTGGCCTGGAAAGAAATTACGGTACCCCTAAAAAAAATATCATTTGACCATGGGGACATGTTAAACTAGGGTGTGGCCTGTAATTAGCATCACAGGTGAACAGCTTAAAACAAGCAGTCTGGAGAAGGCACCCTTCAAACCTGAGACAGCTGGAGCAGTTTGCTCACGAGGAGTGGGCCAAAATACCTGTGGACAGGTGCAGAAGTCTCACTGAGGGATACAGAAAGGTTCAAAAGGCTGTTAAGGGTGCCATCATTTCTATCCAGGTCAGTTTCATGAGTAGTTAGTCATTAGTGTTGGTTAAAATGATCCTGTTGAGCTACAATTCAAAAGTAATGCCTGATTTTCATTAGTTGATTTTCAGTCATTTGTATTTATTATTATTCTGTCAGTTATTTCAGTGAACGTTGTGGGCTTTTCTTTCTATAATTGAAGGGTACCAACAATTTTGTCCGTGTATGTGTTTTGATGAAAGTGTTTTCAATGCTATTTTTATTGAAGCTGTTTTTGATCTACAGTTTGATGTAAAAATTGAATGTGCTGGTTCAAATGCAGTGTTTTTTCAAAATATGTCTGCACATTTTTATATGGCATTTCTTAATTGTTAGCTTCATTTCACATATTAAAAAAAAGAATGCTATAAAAACAATACAATTTATATATATATATATATTTTATTTTTTTATTTATTTATTTATTTATTTTTTTGGTATTGTTTTTGTGTTTTTATATCACGTTTTGTAGAACGATTTTTCTAATTTGTGTATATATATATATGTGTGTGTGTGTATACATATGCCAACCTACAGAGTAATGCTGCTGCGTTCACATTGTGGCATTATTTTTAATACTGGTTATTAGTATACTGATTTTCAGAGAAAAGCTGTAGGAGTGTAGATTGTGTTTCTATGGCAAAGAAAAGCAGGAGGAGTTTTTTTTGAAAACAGAGTGACTGCAATTCACACACAGAGAGAGACAACATAGCCATTGTAATAGTTTATCTGACAACACAGATACAAAATTAATGAATAAATAATTTTTTTCATATTGTAATAACTTGCTGTGGTTCCACACAGTCGTGGACATATGAGAGATGTGGCCATGAAGAGCACTAGTGCCACATTCGTGCTAAGAGACAGTTGTGACGGTTGTGAACAATATATGCCAACAAAGTTGTTAGTGCTGAATTGTGGGTTAGTTGTTAGTGTTGACAACTGCCATGTGCAAAAGGTGTGAGGTTGGAGGTGACCTGCCTGCTCCTCCCAGCCACCGTTACATTCTACACAGTTGAGCCACATTATTATGACCACCTCTTGCTTTCAACAGGCGCCACTGCATAGCCCATGAAGGAAATCAAGTTTTCGTGTCATTCTCTGTGTCCACTCATCCACATGGAAGGCACTCTCAACCGATTTGGGTATGAATCCATTCCAGCAGATCACGTACACCCATGCATTCTGATTGTCTTCACTAGGGCGAATGGAATCTTCCAGCAAGACAGTGCCACATGCCACATGCCTAGAAACATCTGACAATGGTTGGAAGAGCATGACCAAGACTTCCGAGTACTACCCTGGCCCCCTATTTCCTCAGATTCGAACCCAACTGAGCATCTGGGGGACCACCTTGATTGTTATGTTCACTCTATGGATCCTTCCCCATGCACCCTCCAGCAACTGTGTCAACCTAGCTCCAGATACCTGTGACAACCTACCAGCACCTTACTGAGTCACTTCCAGCCCGTCTAATTGAGTCTGTGCTGCACACTGTGGTTGCTCTGGATATTATGTGTGGTCATAATAATGTGACTCGAATAAATATGTCTCTTGTTGAAGGCTAAAAGCATCGTAGCCAAACCTCCATAAAACAAATGACTTCATTTATGAATTGTCCATGTGTATGGACGTTTTTATAGAGGAAGTCAACCTTCTTGTTTCGCCTCCATGTGTGGTTTTATGAGGTTTGTCCCACTTGGAATGATTGTATTACAGCTGAAACTGAGCATTTTTGCATTGCTCCCTCTGAGCTATTTCTGGTGGAGGGGCAGGGGAGGGGCACAAGTGGTTCTGGTGGCCCAGAACAGCTCCACCATCTCTAATAAAGTGAGATGGTGTCACCAGCAAAGCTTTAGAGCTCCCGCTGGCCCTCTATCTTCATAATCCAGAACACATAAACACACGGCAATGCAATAAACCGGAGCACTTACTGGAATTCGCCAATGGCCAACCTGAGAGTGAGGACGTGATCTGATCCGGGAAGCCTTCCTATCGGTTCCTTACGCATGACACCTCAGTTGAACCCTTCAATGGGATACCTTACCTGTTCTAACAGGAGCTTTGAAATATGAGCCTGACCCTCTCGTGAATCAGCTAACCACCAAGACCACCCGCTATGTAGCCGAGGGCACTGTTCTGCCCACTCAGCGCACAGCAAAGGTGCGGGCAGCACATGAAGCAGGGTTTTACAGAGGTCAGCGGGTTGAGGCGCTGCTTTTACTCAGCGACTGAGCCACGTTGAACCACTCAGGCTTTTTTATGCTTGCCTATTGCAAAGTGCCAAAGCCTCAGCTCACCGCTGCATGGCTATATCCCTTCTACACCGGCTGACCGCACGGGTTTTATAGTAGTTTTTGGCTACCTCCGGTACACCAGTTGTTAGGCAACGTGGTCCTCTCCTGTTTCTCATAGCACCTTATCTTTCTAAAGCATCTCCAGTAAACTGCGTAAACCTCAATGGCCAGCCAAACCACAGAAGGCCTCTCAAATTAAATGCTTAATGAAATAAAAGAGAAGAGCAAGCTTCGTGCTTTGTAATTTGAATAAATGGAGGGAAGGAATGAAACCAAAAGTGATTGGATAGAAAGAGAAGGGAAGTGGGAGCAGCACCAGCAGACTGGAATCAGCAGAGGCATCGGCACGCACTAAGGGAATGATTAACCGATAAGCTAGAAGCAATTGTTTGACCATTGCTATCAGTTAAAGAACTGCCAGGAAGACTTTAACGCTGCGTCATTCGTACATTTCTCCTGACCAATTGCCAATTGCTGTCCTACACTTGTCACAAAGCAGAATTACAAATGGCTGGTCCAGAGTTGCATGAAGCAGGAGCACCTGGTCAATGCAGCTAAAGCATGTGCCATGCAGTGCACAGGATGGGCAGTTGTTCAGCTCAGCACACAAGCAGTTCATTCTGTTGGGAGTGACTGAGAACAGTATGTAATGTTATCATTAGATGGTGACTGTTCCCCAATTGCTCCCTAACACTGCCTGCCACTTTATTAGGTACACTGATTAAATCCGCTCCTTGAATCTAAACACATTGTTCATTTTATTTAGCTCCGCCTACCATACAGGAGCATTTTGTAGTTCTACAATTACAGACTGTAGTCCATCTTTCTGTCTGTATACTTTGCTAGCCCCCTTTTACCTAGTTCTTCAATGGTCAGGTACCTCATAGGACCACCGCAGCTATTAACAGCAATTTTCTTTGGGATCAGTCAATGGTTATCTTATCATATCTTATCTTCTATGGGTAATAGACCATTCTCAGCACTGCAGTGACACTGGCATGCTGGTGGTGTGCTGCTGGAAGTTTTACTGGATATGGCGAATGTGCAATAAGTCAGAATGTGAACAAACCACAGACCCTTCGAAGAAGGGATTGTGCGTCAGCTGAAATGGGTGACTTTTCTTGCTTAAGCCATTGTGTTGGGCAGCTTGGTTTTATCTGTTAACATGTATGAAGCTAAACAAATGGTGTATGACATTAAACAAGTGGTATTCATTTACTTTCAGCACTCTGGAATTTTCTCTCCAAATTACTTCCATTCTTTTAAAAAACTTAGAATATTTACTGGAAGGGTCGCAGAGATGACTTTTTTTACTTTTAATTCATGGAGCTTTACTACCGAAATATTACCTGCTCTGTGGGGATCCTGTGGTTGCCCCTGTCCATTGAAGAATAGTGTGAATAGATATATAGATAGATAGATAGATAGATAGATAGATAGATAGATAGATAGATAGATAGATAGATAGATAGATGGATGGATAAAGATATATACATATCCATACAGGGGTTCCTTTCCTCATTCTTGTCTTCTACCTAAAGCCCAGTAATCAGTAAATCCACCCCTGTTTATACCTAACATATCTGCCCAGTCACAAACACACTCATAATGGGTTTTAAATTGACAGGTTTGCATAATCAAGTCAAATCAGGTCAACTTTAGGACGATAAACTGACATATGACTAGTGGAATTAAGGTATAGGATTAAAGTGGTAGGACAGTGCCACTATAAACAGTAGTGCAAGTTGAATAACACTGTTATTCAACACTGTTGCATAGGTTTGGATCCACTTAGCATGCTGACTCTTACCACAAAAGACTAGTGCAAAAGTAGCCAGTGGCTTATAACGTAATGTAATTGGGACACATGCATCTTTAAGTTAAAACAGGCCAGGGCATGACCCTATTTTCATACTAGCATGCCACAGAGCGACAAGCGACCGGTCATTTCCCATGCGAGGATGTGATTCGTAGGCATGATTAGGCAACAAACAGCAAGCAACAGAGCGACAAGTGACAAATCGAGTTGAGATTTTCTCAACTTCATGCAAATGAATTATGAAACAGTTAGCGACATTGTAAAATCAGCTTCAACAAATTCCCCAGCTTCTGTTCTCTGGACGTTTTGTTCCTCCCAGCATTGGGTTCCAGTTCTCAGCAGTGTGGTGGTAAACATGGAGGAAAAGCTCATAATCGCTGTTTCTTCTTTTCCCAGTTTATATGATGCATCTACAGGTTGGACAATGAAACTGAAACACTTGGTTTTAGACCACAATCATTTATTAGTATGGTGTAGGGCCTCCTTTTGTGGCCAATACAGCGTCAGTTGGTCTTGGGAATGACATATACTGCGTCCTGCACAGTGGTCAGAGGGATTTTAAGCCATTCTTCTTGCAGGATAGTGGCCAGGTCACTACGTGATGCTGGTGGAGGTTCGTCCTTCTTGGTGGTATGCTGACATTACCCTGGATACCGTGGCTCTTGATACATCACAAAGACTTGCTGTCTTGGTCACAGATGCGCCAGCAAGACGTGCACCAACAATCTGTCCTCTTTTGAACTCTGGAATGTCACCCATAATGTTGTGTGCATTGCAGTATTTTGAGCAGAACTGTGCTCTTACCTGCTAACTGAACCTTCACACTCTGCTCTTACTGGTGCAATGTGCAGTTAATGAAGACTGGCCACCAGGCTGGTCCAATTTAGCCATGAGACCTCCCACACTAAAAGTTTCAGTTTCATTGTCCAACCCCTGTATGTACATATACATTTAAAGAAAATAGAAGTGTGGTGAGATACTCAATAGAGAGTCAATCAATAGCTAGCTAGATTAGCCAGCATGCTAACCAGCCAATAAAACCAGCCACGAATGCAAGCAGTTAGGTTTCCATACAAAACATTTTGCAATGATAATAGGTGCTTTAAGAAGTAGCTAGCTTCCCTGGACCTCGTACACACCCACAGGTGACAACGAGAACAGCCTTGGACACACCCACTAGAGACAAACTTGGGGCGACATAAGCAGCTTGTTGCCAGGTATTGTGAATGTAGGAACACTAACCCCTTGTAAAACAAATTACCTAAAATAAATAAGCATGCCATCCACCACTAGCATGCAACATACAGTGCTATGCAAAATAAGATTAAGGCCTGCCGTTGTTAACCAAATACATTACCAACAAGACTCCCAGATGCTTTCTGGATCGGTATAATCCACAGTACCATTTTATCGTTTTCTACTGGCGTACGAACGTAGCTGCCCCAGGATGTGGGCAGCTGTAATAGCCCCATTAAGAATTTGACCTATTGTTTAACGTTTGCATCCACTGGTTGGGCATCCTGGCTCGGGCATAGAAGTTTGACTCCAGTATCTGCAGTTACAGGACAACTGTGAGCTATAAAATGCGGCTGATGTAATAAAATTGATTCAGTGATTAATTCTTGAGCTATTTGAGATTTTACGAGAGAACGCCAGATTCTTTTACGGGCCCCGTACTCGTTTTTTTTTTTTTAGATGACCAAAAATACGTTCAACACTTTCTATTTTTCATACCGTGAACTATTCCTTCTTTTGCGTTGGAGCGAGGGCCATTGAATCCAGGCTATTCTTAGCCGTCGATGCAAATTAGGCTCAGCGATTAGGGGGAGCACGCTACTATAAAACACGAGCGCAGCTTAAGGCGAATCGGGTGCCAGAATGAGAACATGGAGCCCTTTTAAAGGGTTTCTAGATGCTGGAGATTATGACATTGTAGGTGGAGGTAGACTGGCATGCTCAGGTCCAAGCCAGAATGATGATGGATGAGCAGATGAGAGTGTTTAAATCACGGACTACTCAGCGCTCGGGAAGGTTGTGTACCCTGCGGCATAAGCAGACGGAGGCAGTTGAGTGGAATTACAGAGAAAGCTCTCGCCGAATTTAAGCCATTCTCTAAAGACGTAGCAACATTCCGCTGCGGCAGCAGTGAAATAGAGCATCGGGATTTATGACCCATGGGCCCACTCTTTCCAGGCCTCACCTGACGTACACGGTGTCATGAAGTTCAATCAGGGGTGGAAACATGTCGGAAACTTTGCTTTGCTGTTCCCGGGATGAATTTTCCATTTCATACTGAATTTGTGTTGTTATTATTATTATTCAATTCTACGCTGGATAAAATGTGAACCACCTGCTGCCTGAAGCCCTCGGGGAGAAGGGAAAGTGGGTCTCTCTCTCTCTCAGAAAGCAGATTGATGCCCATCCTCTCCTCTTGCTCCCAGCTGAACCCGAGCCTTCCTCTCCAGAGCTGCCCCTGCTAATCATTTGGAATCCATACTAATAAATACCGTATGTTTTCCATAGCCTGTCAGAGGGCATCGAGTTTGCTGTTTGTGTGACCTGATACCATCACACTGATACCCTCAATCAAAGAGAGATAAACCGTCTTCTCCTCCAAAGCCCGCCGGTATCACTCCTGCAGAAGACACACTCGTCTGCTGTTTTCCGATACGGAATAATGCATGATTGGGTACCGCAAAAAGACTTGGCTGACGTTCCCCACCTGAGTGGGCTGGAAAGAACGAGCGGCTACCATTGGAAAATATTAGCACTGTCCAGATGACCAATTATCCTAGGTCACATCCACATCCATCACTTGCTGTTAAGTCTTCATCAGGGTAAACACAATCCTGTGAATGAGTCATGTTGGCCTTGGATATGAAAATCTCTGGAAGCAATTTGTTTGAATGGTACACAAGCTCACACTCCTGCCAAAGAATTGCCGACCGTTATTGTCCAGTATCAATGGGCTGCAGTTCATTGTCAGATGTTGCTACAAGGATCACATATAGGGTGAAAGCTTCCTTGTGCTTTCCACTTATAAAGCAAGGGAAGTGTTTCGGGTGGTGCTTATAATGGCCCAATTGTAAACAGCTACTAAGTAGCATCTGTAATGATGGGAGGAGCCTATTGCAGCTAAGCTATAGGCTTCACCCAGCATTACTGATGCTACTTTGATTTCCATTCAGAGTATTAGCAGTTGTTTACAATTGGGCCATTAAAAGCACCACCCGAAACGCTTTCCACTTTTTTAGCAAGGAAAGTGTATTGGGTGGTGCTTATAATGGCCCAATTGTAAACAACTACTAAGTAGTATCAGTAATGATGGGAGGAGCCTATTGCAGCTAAGCTATAGGCTTCACCCAGCATTACTGATGCTACTTTGATTTCCATTCAGAGTATTAGCAGTTGTTTACAATTGGGCCATTATAAGCATCACCCGAAACACTGTGCACTTTTTTAGCAAGGAAAGTGTTTCAGGTGGTGCTTCTGTTGAGCCCAATTGTAAACAACTACTAAGTAGCATCAGTAATGCTGGGAGGAGCCTGCTGCAGCTAAGCTACAGGCTTCATCTAGCATTACTGATGCTACTTTGATTTCCATTCAGAGTTTTAGTACTTGTTTACAATTGGGCCATTATAAGCACCACCCGAAACACTTTGCACTTTTTTAGCAAGGGAAGTGTTTCGGGTGGTGCTTCTGTTGAGCCCAATTGTAAACAACTACTAAGTAGCATCAGTAATGCTGGGAGGAGCCTGCTGCAGCTAAGCTACAGGCTTCATCTAGCATTACTGATGCTACTTAGTAGTTGAATGGAAATCAAAGTAGCATCAGTAATGCTGGGAGGAGCCTGTTGCAGCTAAGCTATTGAAAGGACAACTACTACTGCTATACTCATCAATCAAAAAACAAAAGGTTGCACCCAGAAGGAATCAACCAATAGGAATGAAACTTGGTGGGTAGGGTTGATATTGTGAGACATCCATATGATTAACGACTGTGGACATTCAGCAAGCAGTGATGCACTCCATGAGTCATTTTGTTAGGGCCAGCACCACTGGTAAACCCATTAGGAACCTCTACAACTCCATGCCGAGATGTCCGTCATGTTATATTAGCAAACATGGCGGCCTGATGCCATACTGAGAGACACTACTTCTCTATGTGTAGCCCAATAGATATTGGCCATATCAGTCTAAATTCACCATTCACATTCATCATGTACTGTTCCTGGGAACCTTTATCTTCCTTCCCCATAGCACTGCAATCCCAGAATCCTCTCGGGTGCAGCTATTCTTTTGATGATGAGTGCATGGGTAACTAACCCTGTTTATACAAGTGTTTGATTCATTTTCCTAGCATAAAAATAGGCCTCGTTATTAAATTCGGGAACACTTTTTACCAAATAATTACTGTGGACATACTTTAGGGGTATGTTGTGTTCTGCAACAATAGAAAACTACCAAGTAATTCAGACTGGAATAAGCACCAGAAGAAAGAATGAGCCAGTCCAAGCTTTTTACAGTTTTTTTTTTAAAACTCCTAAACGTATTGGAGTCATTGGAAAGTGAGGAAAGCGGGGTTGTTAACCTGAGGCAACATCATGCAAACTGCCTTTGCAGTTGCACATTTGCTGCAGCTTATAAACAAGATAAAAGGAGAAAGTGTTGTGTTAACCCTTCCAATGGACAAGAGCTGTCAGTGGGTCCAAACCATCATCACACAGTTCCACAATTTAAAGCTCTGGGCCACAATACGATCCTGTGTATTTCACACTGGTTCTCTCTTCTCCATGTAAAGTGGGCGGTCTTAATCTTGGCTAACACTTCTATAAGCATTTCCTAACCAATCACAGAGCTGATGTCTCTTGTCTCACCCACACAAAATGGTACCAGAGTCAGAGAACCTTAGTAGCCTAAGCTAACTTGGGATACCCACAAGCTAGCAAGCTAGACCTCCTGGTCAGTAGTTTACCTATACAACATTGTTCCTCCATTCATTCATTCCTTCATCCATACACCAACATTGCTCCTCCATACGTTCATTCCTTTATCCATACACCAACATTGTTCCTTCATCCGTTCATTCCTTTATTCGTACACCAACATTGTTCCTTCATCCGTTCATTCTTTCATCCATACACCAACACTGTTCCTCCATCCATTCATTCCTTTATCCACACACCAACATTGTTCCTTCATCCATTCATTCCTTTATCCATACACCAACATTGTTCCTCCATCCATTCATTCCTTTATCCATACACCAACATTGTTTCCTTCCGTTCATCCTTTATCCATTTGATTTTTTCATTCCTTTTTATCCATACACCAACATCCATTCGTTCCTTCATCCGTACATCCATTGTTCATTCCTTCCTTATCCGTAAACCAACATTGTTCCTCCATCCGTTCATTCCTTTATCCATACACCAACATTGTTCTTCCCATTCCATACACCAGCATTGCTCCTCCATTCATTCCTTTATCCATACACCAACATTGCTCCTCCATCCATTCATTCCTTTATCCATACACCAACATTGTTCCTCCATCCATTCATTCCTTTATCCATACACCAACATTGTTCCTTCATCCGTTCATTCCTTTATCCATACACCAACATTGTTCCTCCATCCATTCATTCCTTTATCCGTACACCAACATTGTTCCTCCATCCATTCATTCCTTTATCCATACACCAACATTGGTCCTCCATCCATTCATTCCTTTATCCATACAACAACATTGTTTTTTCATCCGTTCATTCTTTTATTTGTACACCAACATTGTTCCTTCGTCCGTTCATTCCTTTATTCGTACACCAACATTGTTCCTTCATCCGTTCATTCTTTTATTCGTACACCAACATTGTTTTTTCATCCATTCATTCCTTTATCCATACACCAACATTGGTCCTCCATCCATTCATTCCTTTATCCATACACCAACATTGTTTTTTCATCCGTTCATTCTTTTATTCGTACACCAACATTGTTCCTTCGTCCGTTCATTCCTTTATCCGTACACCAACATTGTTCCTTCATCCGTTCATTCCTTTAGCCGTACACCAACATTGTTTGCTAGGGTCACATAAAAGGTGGATAATGATCTTTATCAATGGTGAAATAGGCTAGAAGTGTTAGACAGGGAGCTGTCAATCAAAGCGCACATTGGCCACACCCACACAGTTCTTAGATAGGTCTGATCAGCGATTTTAAAACCGTGTTTTTATTGTTTTTGTTTAAGCTTTTATGGATGTTTAATATTACACCCCATATACACATTATTAACACTGTGCTCAGTGTTTCCTTGCTGAATAATAAGCCTTGGGATGTAGGTTTACCAGCTCTTTGCTCCTGTTCCTATTCTGACTTTAAAGAAAAAATTCCCGTTCAGGTTTTGTTTTTCAATTTTCTTCATTAAAGGAATATTCAACAAAGTCATTCTGAGTCAGAACGGTTCACAGTGGTGGTGATAGGAACCAGACCTCTGAAGCCTCTACAAGCCACCTTACAGGAAGCTATTACAACAGATGGTACTGCCTGATGAGTCTTATTTGACAGTAGGTTTGTGATATGGATTTGGTCTGAATGGTTCACACATCCGGGTTTTCCTTGCTCCGACACTCTCACGAACTCAACTTCCCAGAGTGCATCACCCAATGACGTCACATCCACATGTCCCCAGTGTACCAATCATTCCCGCTCTAGGTCTCCTATTAGCACACCTGTCTTCAATCACCCAGTCTGCATATAAGCCACACACACTCTCTCATTACGAAGTTTTGCTAACCCCGTTTGCAGTTCTGTTTGTTTTCTCCTGTGTTTTCTCGACCCTGGTTCTGACCCGCTTCGTTCCTTGACTACCGTTCTCTTCCTTACCCTCTTCCTTTCCTTAAGCCTATTGGCTTTATCATTAGGATCTACTCTTTGACTTTCGATCTCCTTTCACTTTCCTGGCCACTCTCCGAGTCTTCCCCTTCTACTTTGGTTGCCTCGCTGACTGCTTACCCAACTGCACCTGAAACCTGCCTAATGGTGTTACTACCTCCACGGGCACCAATAACAGCTGTGACTGGATTTGGCTTGGACTGGACAGTGTCTGGATGTAGCCCACATCAATGTTTACCCTCTCTTGCATCAAAGAATTGGAACAGTTGGGCCAGATTTGGTGGATGCCTTCTCTGGCATTTTACTGGTCATTCCAGGTGGTGCCACAGATTTTCAAGGGGATCCCGCACTCCCATAGAGTCCCAGTCATTTTTGGACCCCTCTAAAGCCGGCTGTTTCATTTAGCCTAGAGGCACGAAACTGCACATACACACTAAGGGAAAGTCCCCATGCACTTATCCACAGCCATACTGACCTGCACTCCTCTATCTGTCGTTTATTCGTCCCTCGTTTCTCCCATAGAGTCCCAGTCATTTTCGACCCAAACCAAGCAGTAATGCTTTCGTTCGCCTGAGAGCCACCAAACTTCACATACTCACTAAGGGCAGGCCCCCAGACGCTAAACCACAGTCATACCGACCCGCACTCATTTACTCATCCCTCGTTCCTCACTGAGCAAGCTGCGCAGCCATCCTGCGTTTCCTTCAGGAAATGTTCACAGTGTGAATGAGAGATCTTTATGACTTTGCGGTCATTGATCTGTTTATCTCTGTATATAGATGTATATATATATGTGTATGTTGTTTTGTTTTTCGTTTAGTGTACGCGCCTGTAAATATGTCAATAGCTGTCTGTGTCGTGTGAATAAAGGTGAAGGGGAAGTATCTCCAGTTCTCATGCCGACCAACTTTTTCCAGGCCCTTAGGCCTCTCACCTGACGCTACCCATAGGGTGTGACACACCACTCCTGCACCCTGCAGGTGCTGTGGGCAATGCACTATTACACCGGGATAGATAGGAATGTTGTGTTCCGCGGTAGTATGAACCTGGTTGTTAAGCAGCTTAATAGAGGCACAGGTTAAAACACCTCCAGAGCATCACAGAGGTGACTCGTTTGCTTATTAAAACTCAGAGGAGACATGTGGGTTCACTGGGGGGTTTTGGATTTGCTGTATAGACACTATGACCCCTGGTTCCCATCACCACCACTGTAAAGACATCTGAGTCAGTTGAGCCAGACCTCTATGATCGACTGTTTACATCCTAACCACTGAATCATGGAGGACCTTTCTCTTCACTCTTGAATGGGAAGTTCTACAGCAAACATCAGATTTCACATGGACCCTTCACATCCATTGTCACGTCACCACCGGAGCCAGCCCTAAAACCAGCCCTGTATCTGAGGGAGCTCTATATGTACATCGCCTCCGCTCATAATCATCTCTACTCCCGGGGCAATGTTTTCCAACAGCAACTGCCAAGGTAAGCCAAGGTGTTATTGCCAGCTTTTGGGGAAAATCAGAGATGCTTGGCCGGACTACACAGGTCGAGTTGTTGTCAGGCTTTAGCTGAGGTAACTGGATACTGTGCTTTGCAAAAGAAGAGAAGAAGAAACAGTGTCTGAAACTCTTCCACAAATCTCTCATCAGATCACGGATCTGAGCGGTGACCGTGGTGCTTCCTCTGTCTCTTTATACCGTGTTTGATGATCTTTCTTTCTGGCCCAACCTCACTAACCCCTGACCGCCGTGGGATCAGGATCATGGATGCTTTGGAAGATATGAACAGCTGACATCCTACTTTATCAAGGTCAGAGATCTCACTCGCAGTCCAGGTCACTTTTAATGTTCTCAGTCACAACATCGTCCACATGTGCCGAGGTGCAGCTCTGTAGGGCATCATAGTGCAAACGGCACGAAGGATAGAGGGACACCTCATCATCATCTTCGTCGTCATCACCACCAACATCATCCACATCATCAGCATAACCTTCATCCTCTTTATCCTCATCAAAAAAATCAACATCATTTTCTTCTTCTGCTTTGTCTTCCATCCTTCTTCATCTTCTTATCTTTCTATTCTGCATGTTGCTTCTTCATTTTCTCCATTTTTCCTTTCTCTCTTTCTTTCATTCATTCTTTTTGTCTTCTATTCTTTCCTTCCTTCTCTTTTTCTTTCTTTCTTTCTTTCTTTCTTTCTCTTTTTCTCTTTCACTTATTCACTCGTTTTCTCTCGCTCTTTTTCTTTTTTCTTTCTTTCCTTCTTTCTTTCTTCTTGTTCTCCATCTTCTTGTCTTTTTTCTTATTTCGTTCTTTGTTTGTTTTTTATCCTGCTTTAGTTCATGTTCCTTCTTCTGTCCTTCTTTATTTTCTTTAACACCTCTGTTCTCGTTCATTCCTGTTTCTTCTTTCTTATCTCTGCTCTTTCTTTCTCTTTCTCCTTCATATCATTATTTCTTCTTTTGTTGTTTTTTGTTCATTCTTTCCTAGCCTGTATTTTTTTCTTTCTTTCTTTCATTCTTTCTTTCTATTTTTCTTTCTCTTTCATTCTTTCTTTCTCCCATTCTGTTTTCTTTCTTTCATTCTTTTTTTCTTTCTTTGTTTCTCCTTCCTATCATTATTTCTTTCTGTGTTTTTTTGTTCTTTCTTTCCTAGCCTGCGTTTCATTCTTCTTTCTTTCTTTCTTCCTCATCTTCTTCTTTGCTCTTTCTTTCATTCCTTCTTTTTCCCTTTTTTCATCTCCTTTCTTCTTTACTTCCACTTCTTTTTCTTTACCTCTCTTGTTTTCTGTTACCATAAATATCTCTCTAAATGTCTCACCAGCAGCTGCAACACCATCAGAACTATGTAGCTTTATGGTGAGGATATGTAATTACATAACTCAATTACCCAAAACCGAAAAGAATCGGATGCTGTTCTTCGCAGAGTTCGTGTGGCATGTGACATGCGACAAGTCTTCCATTAACATGTAAAGAGGAGATTTTCTGCATATTCCGATTGATCATGTGCTTCCTTTTTCAGGAATGTCATACACAAGACGTCTTTAGAGCTAATACAGGAACAGCAAGCTTAATTTGATCCCCATCAATAAACAGTTACTCAGTTATGAAGACGCACTACCACCTCTATCATGCAAGGTGACTGGTTTTGTCCGGAGAGCTTAGTCTGGATGTATTACACCGTGTTATCCAGGGAGCTCTTTATCTTTCCATCCTTTAGCTTAGAAGCTTGTGAAGAGTTAGTTAGCCAATCGGAAAAAGAGTCTACATTCATAAAAAATGTTTTTGTTCCATAAAATTTACATGAGCAGACTGTAAAAACGAGCATGTAAAAACATCTAGCTGGACATTTATTGCCACTCTGCAGAGCATTGTAGTAAATCTCTGTTTTGTACTGCGCCTGCTACACAACCCTGCACGTCTGTTGCGCAGCAGACGTTAGAGTATCCATCAACATAGTTTTTTTTTTTTTTCTTTTTCTTTAGTTCTCTCCTTTTCTCGTTTTATTATGTTATTATTTTGTTTCATTTTCTCACATTTTAGAGTTACAGAGAGCAAATCTATGTAATAACACATACGGAATTACTGTAATCAGAAACAATGGCCTTCCACCAAACACACTTCACTGGCTCAAACAGATTAACAAGGACAGACATTCCGCTAATTAACTTCTAACAACACAATTACAGTAATTAGGATGATTTTATTATTGTGGTTCGACATTTTCCAGCTCTAACTCTCGACAAAGCTGAAATGAAAACCATTCGCTCGCAAGGAGACATTGATCAAAATGTTTGGTTTGGAAATAAATTCAGACCTATTCACCAGCTTCACTATTTATGTTTGTGTCAGAGACAAATTCCAAGCCGTCATACCAGAAGTCTCCGAGATTATGGAGATGTGCACCAGGCCACAAGTGATGTCGAAGGGAGCAGCTGGAGCTAATTCCGCCGACAGGGTTTTCCATCAATATTTGCGGCTATTTCAGTATTTTCACTTCCAGATCCTCGAAAGTTAATTGGCCGCACTTTGCTCGGGATCTCGGAATAGATCCTGCATCCCCGAGCAGCGTAAGTAGGTGCACCGTCTCGCCAAAGCTCTCAGCTGCAACGGAGCTGAACGTTCTAGATAGTAATGGAGTGAAACAAAAACGTTCCAAGGGAAGGAAAACGACAAGCGCAGCTCACGTCACGTGACCCCGGCTACCTGAGCATGACACGGGCGCACTGGGGTGTTCACGTGGCCGTGGCCAGAACGCTCACATGTGCCTGCTGGAGATCAGAGTGGACCCATGTGAATGCTCCTTTTGTCTCCATGACACACAGATCCATCTGTGCCAAGCCAGGCCACCCTTGGTTCAAGAGAAGGGGGCACTCTGTGGGTTTTTCGCCCCCTCAATCCCGCTCACTGGACTGGACTGTTTTTCCTCTCCCTTTATCTGGGGTCCATAAAGGCTTTAGATCCCCCAAAACAGCACAGTGATGGCTTTCTAGCAACGCCGGCCAAAACTGCGGCACAAAGCCAGGCAGGCCAGAGGTACTCTCTTGCATGTTGAGAGAGTTTCCAACGGAGGAGCCGGAGGAGAGCCGGTGCATTTCTGCAGCGGCGAAGGCCCGAGCTTAGCAACAGCTTTGTCCTCCGCAAAATTCTACCAGTAAGAAACTTTTTCATGAATTAAACATGTGGAACAGAAGGTGCTGGAAACGTCCTCGCATTATTTACGGATGCCCAGTTATATAACGTGAGACAAAGAGCCTCTCTAATGAAGTTGAATACCTTCCAGGTTGACACAGGAAAACAAACCCAGAACCCAGAGCTAAACCTCTTTCATCCAGGACTCAAACCAAAACAGGAGAAGATGCCATACGAATCGATGTACTTCGGCATAAAGACGAGTGCAGCTAGATAGACGCTTTGTTAAGCTGGATCCCAGGTATGTGGATCATGTTCTGGCCCTAGAATTTAGAACTTAATTAGGGTCTAGAACCATTTGGCATTTGCGCTTGCACACCCAGGAATTTGTCCTGCGCATTTAACCCATCCATTTAACAAAACACCAACCCACACCCACTAGGGGGCAGTGAGCACACTTGCCCGAAGCAATAGGCAGCCCTATCCACAGCATCCAGGGAGCTGTTGAGGGTTAGGTGCCTTGCTCAAAGGGCGCTTCTGTCATGCTCTGCCAGTTCAGGGAATTAAACGGCAGCCCTCTGGTCACAAGGCTGGTTCCCTAACCCCCAGCCTTTAGTGCGTGTCATTAGCAGACAGGCTTTGGGATACAGGAATGCCCTTTATAAAATATCTGCATTAGTTTACATGCAGTGTACATGTTATGGAAGCTTCCTGGCCGTTTCTTTATCATAACTGCTCTATGGAAACTAGGTAGTACATTCCTGTTTCGGAACCAGCAATCACAAGGCTTTGAAATGGGATTTCATGGGATTTGTTGCATGTTTTGAGTTGCATGCAACATCATTTTACAAGAACAACAACATTAACAAGATGCAGAACAAGAACATTTGCTTTGTGTAATACATGTGTGTAATATTGGGTAATATTACATAATACAATATTACAATATATGTTTAAATCCAATGAAATCACCTGTTTGATTAATTGGTATGGTCCTGTGGTGAACCTTGTTTCACAAAGAGTCATTCAACTTTTGCAAATGAGTTTCAAATAAGTTGCAGGATGCATCATGTTGTGCAACAACAGTCTCAGTTTCAGTGTCAGTTTCAAGCAAATAAGCTCAATTCAATTCAACTTTATTGTCATCATACCAATACAGGGTAGTACAGTATAAAAAACACAGTTCTCCAATGCAGTTACATAAATGAATATATATATATATATATATATATATATATATATATATATATATATATATATATATCTTTATATATATATATATATATATATATAAATAAATGTAAAGACAAATAGACAAAATCAATGTGCGTAAACAGTACAGTAGGACATGTGCAGAGTGTAGAGCAGTATCAGTAAGTATGGTGTAAACAGTATATACTGTATAGATATATAAAGTGTACAGTGCAGGTAGGAGAAGCAGCTTAATGTTCAGGTAACGGCAAAATTGGCTAGTGCAGATGTTCAGTAGATAAATAAATATAAATAAATAAATACGCAGCTGGATGTTTAAATATACAGGTTAAAGTGCAGTGCAAACTGTCCTGTGCGGTAGTGGAGCACAATGTGTGTTGGGGTGATCCGGGCTAGGAATCAGTAACAGTCTATAGTGTTGTAGTCATGTTCTGGTAGGTGCTGCCGGTGTGACCAGTTAGACAGCTATATAAAAGCAGCTTAACAAATAATCTACTGAGCACTATCGTTATAGCTAGCTGCTATATATATTTACATACAGACCGAAAATACACTGAAGATTTATAGGTTAATAAGGCAAAAAATAAACCTGCACATCTGCTGCCAATTCTCCTCCACGCCACCAGAGGTCCCTGTCACCAGAATTCCCAATTGGTGATCACATGTTTCTTGTGCCTGCCATTTTGTGAGGTATATGAACCACATGCTCAGCTATATTCTTTGGGAAGTCTTGTTTGGGTCACCTTGTGATTCTGAATGTTGTATTTCTACCTCGGTATGACCACTTGTTTCCTCTTTTAGACTACTGATATTTGGATCATGTGCTGGTTTGTTTGCCTGGTGGCCGGACTTGTTCATGTTAATGCTCCTGAGTGTCTGCTAATAAACCTGCACCTGATTCCTATAAGCCATCCAGAAGGTGATTCTTACAGCTACAATTGAGAAAGAGGTCTTGTGAAAGAGAGCATTCTGAGGTCAGGCACTGATGTTGGACAAGAAGGTTTGGCTCACAATTGTCGTTCCACTTCATCCCAAAGGTGCTCAGTGGGGTTGTGGTTAGGGCTCTGTCCAGGCCACTGGAATTCCACCACACCAAAACCATCAAACCATGGAGCTGGCTTACACACAGGGGCACAGTCATGCTGGAACAGGAAACGGTCCTCCCCAAACTGCTGCCACAAAGTTGGAAGTCCGTAATTGTCTAAAATATCTTTGTATGCTGTGACGGTAATGGTTAATTAATCACTCCAGAGAACATGTTTCCACTCCTCCAGTGGTCCAGTGGTGGCGTGGTTAATGCCTGGCGCTGTACGTAGTGACCTTAGGCCTGTGTGCATGGAAACCTATTTCATGAACACCCCAATTCACAGTTCTTGTGGTGGGGCTGCATGTATGCGACCCCTGAACTCAATAATAAGGAGGGGTGTCCACATAATTGTGGCCAAATAGAGCACCATGTCTTTTGTTGATGCAGTCCAGTTACTTTAGCTTGCATTTAACACAGATGTGCTTGCTTGCATCCATATAGGCCTACACGAAAAGGCGAGCTCTACCCTGCCAGGCCAGAGTGATTTGTTGGGTATTGGAGAGCATTATGTACCATCGCCATAGTTTCGGTTGAGGTTAAGGAGGCTTACAGCAGTGGTCTGGATGATAAAACCCCAAACGACACTCTGGCCACAGTGCAGATGTGCAGTAAATTCAATCACACAAAAAAATTAAATGCAGTAAAGCAATTTCATTGTCAATATGTTTTACATTTGATGGTCTGGACAAAGATAAACAGCATGACCTTAATGCCCTTAAGTGTGGTCTTCAAAATGGCAATAAAAAACTTATGTATTTTGTTCCTTCCCTGGGTGGGGGGAAGGACTTGGGTGGAGGGCATAGCAATACTCTTTTTAGAGCGGAGTGGCTTTGAAGTTGATCGTGGCATGTTATTTGTGCTTATTGAATTTGTTTGGCATTCCTACATGGTCTCCAACAGGAAATTAAAAGACAGGTACTAAGAAGAATATGCTGGTTCAAAGAACTCTGAACGCAAGAGAGCCATTGAGGAAACCTTGAGAACACGTGAAGCATCAGTGTGGATCTCACTGTGTTGGAACCAATTAGACAATGTTGCTTCTTTGTCATTACCCTGCCACCCTATTATAGGTACAGTATGTGTCCAAAAGTATCCAGACAGGCCTTTTAGTGATTTCGGTTCACCTTTGGTTAACACAACTGTTCAATTGCACATGTTCAGCTTACCATATTCGGAGGTTCTTTAGTAAATGCAATAGTTTTATTTAGGGTTCTAGATACAGTCAGTTCATATATAAATGGTTCTCTGCATGCCCCTTCTTTAAGGGTTCCTTGAGGAAGAAAATGGTTCTATGTAGAATCCTTTGCATGTATAAAGGTCTCTTTGCCTTTGCTAACAGTCTGTCTGTTCTCTTTGTCTGAGCTGAACTGCTGCCCATCCTGTGTGGCCTGATGTTGTTGCTACATCTGCTCTGACTGGGAGCCACTGGGAGCCTTTAACCCCCACGGAGCTCCTGGCTGTTCTGCACTGTGGAGGCTTGGCCTGCATCCTGCTGACCCATCTCATGACCCACTAACATAATTACAGACTAATCAGACATTATACTCTCCATTCTTGTGCTGTCTTGTAGCTGGTGTTGACTCGAGGAGGATGGGTTCCCCCTTTGAGTCTTGGTTCCTCTTGAGGTTTCTTCCTTCCTAACTAAGGGAGTTTCTCCTTGCCACTGTCGCCCTCGGCTTGCTCACTGGGGGCTCGGACACCAGATTCTTTGTAAAGATTCTTTGTAAAGCTGCTTTGTGACCACATCTGTAGTAAAAAGCGCTATAAAAATAAATGTTGATTTGATTTGATTGATCTTTACATCTAGAAAGTGACCTTCAGATGCATGGATGTGTTGTAGATGGTTCTATCAATAAGAGTAAATATAGAGGAATGCTGTATAGTGCAACACAGGCCCATTGCCTTTACTGAAGGACCCTTGAAGAACTGTTGTTAAGAGTACACATAGAAAAACACTGAGCAGTAAAACAGGACGCCTTAGAGTAGCCACACATGAGCCTACCACCACCATGTCCAAGGCTGAACGTCAGCTGGAGTGGTACAAAGCCCCTCAACCTTGAGCTGTGGAGCAGTACCACATCTACTCACTATAAAAAAGGTTCAGTGTTGCAGCATGTCTTACCCATCGTCAAACAATTCTGAGGCCTAGGGCGTGTTTGGGTGAGCGTTCCAAATGATCTGTCAAATATGTAGCACCCATGTGAGTGCATGCTGAGTCAGAGAGGTGATGCTGAATCATCTGCTTGGTCATTAATTCAGCCCGGCGCTGGACTTGGTCTTTAATCACTATTCACTGGATGGGAGAACTAGCTAGAACGCGATCTTTAATTAATATTCCTAGAGTGAATCAGGAACTCTATGTCCAGTAGAACACTATATCTCAGGGATAGCAGTTTATGACTGAGGAAAGCATTATGGGTGCTCTGTGATCACTAGGTAACAGTAAACCAGTATTTAGAAACATTTGCTGCTGGGATCTTTGCCACTGCTGGTACACCCGTATGACCATACGCTTCCATACACCTGCAGATTCAGCTACTTCCTTCACACTATGGTCTTTGGCCACACCCAAATACAGTCCCTCCTTTTAGCCAATCATTAACATCTGCATTGGAGACATTTACCATGCACTGCAGCACCTCTTCCCAATCTATGAATCCCGTCACTCACACCCTGCAGGTATATATATAGCCCCAGGGAACAAGGAGGTGGTCTTACATTTACATTTCAGGAATTTAACTGACGCTCTTATCCAGAGCAACTTACAAGGTTATTCGTATTACAGGTAGGCCAGTGTAGTGTTAGGAGTCTTGCCCAAGGACTCTTATTGGTATAGCTCAGCATTTGCTACCTAGACTGGGATTTGAACCCCCATCTCCCACATGGGGTCTTAGCTCCCTGGTGGGTAGAGGTGTTAACCGCTGAGCCACACCATATCCTGATATGACCGTGTATATATAGTTAAGTAGGTTACATAGCACAGCACATACAGTAATGGTAAGAGTACACTGAATATTCCCCTCAGTGATGCCACTACAAAATACCAGACTCCCAAAACTGTGTGCTATGTATTAAGGGCATGGTTTCAGACATAGCCTTGCACACAGACACTCTTTTTTCCCATGCACATTTGAAAGTATCTTTGAAGTGTTATAATGGGTCAACTACATTGACTCCCAGATTAAATTTAGATCTCATATGAGTGAAATTACACTGCTAATTCTTGATTAACACATAAAATCAGGTATTTAATCCAATGTTTAGTTTGGTATTATACGGCAAATTTAGGAAAGACAATATGAGGCAATTTAATTATTCCGATTTTTTTATTTTAACAACCTCAGAATATCATTGCTGTCCAGTGAAATACACGTATCTTCATTTTTGTTGATTTTTACTTTTATGCTTCATTTGAACACAGCAGCTGCTGTTTACGTGATAAATGGATGAGCAGCAATGACCTAAAATTGCTTGGAATTATGTCTGGTCCATTGAATTACATTAAAGTTAAATCAGGTTTTTGCCCTTCCTTGTTAAGTTGCCGGTTTGGAGATGTTTGGTTTTCTTTGGACAGCGGTGATGTGCTTGCTTGGCATTTCCGTGCACTTCAGCTGTAGATTCACTGTATCTAGCAAATGGAAGTTTAATCTGTTTTGATGAGGGTTTAGTTGCACAGATAGTTCCAACCAGAAGGAATCAACCAACAGGAATGAAACTTGGTGGGTAGGTTTGATTTTGTGAGAATGATTCGAGTTTCAGGGTCAGCCATGCATGTGATGTAAGCAAGGACAGGCCTTTTCTCTATACCCGACTGACCCTATAGCCACAATTGAGGACATCCAGCGAGCAGTGATGCCCTCCATGTGTCATTCTGTTAGTGCAGCACCATTTGCAGATGCTTGCATGATGCAGGACTACATGCATGCAGACCGTTACTGCGACTGCCCTTAACACCACGTCACCAAAGACTGCAATGGTGTGGTGCCAGACTGTCATGGAGTGACTCAGAATGGCAGCGGGTCATCTTCAGTGACGAGTCCCGCTGTAGTCTTGGTGGAGATGAGCAACGAATCCGTGTGTGGAGGCACCGTGGTGAGCACCAAGATGAAAGGGTTGTTGTCACACGTCCAGAAGGCCTGGTGTCACTCCACCTCCACCCCTACCGCACCATCTTCAGAAACTGTGTGAGAATATTCAAGCTGCATGGGATGGATTATCACAGGACACCATTAGGAACCTCTACACCTCCATGCAGAGATGTCTCGTATATTGGATTAGCAAACATGTTGTCCCAACGCCATACTGAGAGACACTACTGTATGTGTAGCTCAATAAATATTGATCATATCAGTCTAGATTTATTATCATTTATTGTTCCTGGTGACCTTTATCGTCCTTCCCAATAGCACTGCAATCCCACACTTCCAAAGAACATGGAGAGGCAAAAATAGACAAAGCATTGAACTTTTTTCACTAATGTGCACAGTCAACCTGATGTCGACCTTTATGACCTCTCTAAACTGCTCCTACCCCTTTGCTTACAGTAGGAGGACGTGGATAAGATACTTTCTGTGAAACCTGTAGGTCATGGGCTGATATCGAGAGCAGGGGCCAAGGAGGCTGCATTGATATCAGCAGGTGTGGGGATGCGGGGAATGGATAACACACTCCAAGCCTGGTTGAGCAACTTTCTCCAACAGCAAAATCCGAAAAACACAGAAACCGATAAGAAGACCCTCCTCAGCACCCGGTTAATGAGACACACCGTGTGTAGTCACTACAGCACGAGAGAGCTCGGGTTAGATTTCCACGGTTAAGCCTGGATCTCTGAGTTAAAGCTAGAAGCTCTTGTCACAGTGACCCAGCAAGATGGCCCAGTGTCACTGTAAAGTTGCTAAAGAAGGACCTCTACTGGAAGCAGACCATTTTCAGTCAATGACTTGGCAGCATTCAGTAGCAAATCAGAAAACGGAATGGAATTTTACCAGAAGGGAATTCGTTTTTCCATTGTGAGTTGTGTAGTCATGCTTTTGTTGTCCTGTAATAAACCCTTCTAGATTATGTAGAGCACTTAAACAGACTGGAAGCTTCGAGATGCCCACTAACCAAGTTTCCATCCAAGGGTTATTGTGAGAAGACAGTCAGTGGACACGCTATTGAAGCGTAAACTGGAAATAAGTAACTTCTTTATCAATACCTGTGATTTAATAACACACACGGTTGTGATGAAGGGTTTGAATTTTTAGGTTTACTAGTGCAAAGTTTTGTAAAAGATCCACACCGGTTTGTCTTTGTTGTTTAAAAAAATTGATGCAAATAAATAAACCACAAATATACTTTATTTGGTACTGCTTTAGAATAAATCAACCTTTATAAAGTGTTTATTAATGGTTATTAATTAGGCCATAAATACATTAAAAGCATTAATTAATGGTTCCAAAGTGGTACCCTTTGTTTTAACACCACTGTTAAATTAATACACAGATATTGGATGTAATTTCACAGAAATAAATAAGCACCATTATTTCATTTGTGATTTGTATTTTAATGGTTGTTACTGTAATTATTATTATGATGGTGAAATATCTGGTATCAGAAGTTGAATAAGTGAAACATAAATGGAACAGGTTTTGTCTGGCACCCCTGCTGCTGAACATTTCACCATCTTTTTGATTGGGGTTCGATTCCTGGTCTGGGTGAGTATGCTGTGCTACACCAGTAAGAGTCCTTAGGCAAGACTCCTCTAACATCACATTGGCTTATGATCAGAAAAAATATGTTAATATAATGAAATCATCTTAAACAATTCCTATGTTACAGGGTAGACGGCACGTTTTTGGCAGTACATAAAAATTGCAGTGAATGAAAAATTGCCTATACGTGATAACCAGAATAATTTATTATACGTATAATTCATCAAAAATTTAAAAATTAATAATAGCACCACTTAGGGAACTTCAGTGAGCCTGAATTTGGCTGAATTTTAGCCATTAAATTTTCTTTTTAACCCCTTAACCGTGACCAGGAAGACCAGGTTTCAATTTTCCCATTCCTATAACAACTTTCTGAACCAGTTTGCATAATTCCCAATGTAATTACTGAATAATAGGCTGTAGAATGTAATAAACCTGAGATTGTGGGTGGGGTTAGGTCCCTAACGTTTATTATATACCCCACTTATGCACACACTACTGCACACATCAACTAATTTTTGTATTACTGATGGAGTTTACATGCAACTACATGTTTTGTTGATTGTCAAAGTGAAAGTGAAGCTATAGTTAAGTATGTTAACACATCCTCTGCAGAACTACATAGTTTTGCACATTTGCATTATGCATAATTCCTATTTATTTGCATAATACAACATCAAAACATGGCATCACATGTTATATTTTAGGATTGCCCATATGTTAAACTCAGCAAATTCATAGAAAGGGTGTGCTAAGATTTGTGGAAAAGCTTTATTTAAAAAGATATGCACTTTTACATATGACTATATGTATATATTTTTGTTGATTTTTACTTTTATGTATCATTTGATCACATGAGATGCTGTTTACACTGTGTGTGAATTTCAGAATGATTGGCCCAAAAGATATGGCAAAAAAATTGCTTGAAAAAAATCTGGTTCTATTGACCTACCTCAGAATTAAATTGGGTTTTGGCCTCTCCTGTAAAGTTGCTATTTTGGAGATACTTGTTTTTCTTTGGACAGCGAGGATATATATAATCACTGATCAGGTGTCATTGTTAACATTGTTGCCTAGAAACTATAGCCTACTGCTAATGAGCATCACTGCACTGCTTAGCATTTCAAAATTGATGCCAACTGTGATTACGACCCTGAACAGCACCCATAACCGTAGAGCCTTTACCTTTCTATTAGATTTTAATATTTCCATATTACATGTGCAATTACTCGTAGTCCCGATGCTTTCGCGTGCGGTCCTATCAAACGTTTGGAAGCCAAACCGGTGTTATTGTACTGACTGCAAGTGGATGTGCAGCAACAGCTTACTTCAATTTAGCAGGATATTGTATCATGTAATTAAAGCCACATTGGTGTTAGTTTGATATAAATATGAAGAATAAAAAAATCCTGGTCCAGATATTCCTCCACCGCTCGGAAAGCATGACATTTCACTGATGGAATGGTTCAGAGGACGCAACATCACCAAACACCGTGGAAGCGCCAGTGGTCCATGTGTGTGAACGGCCTTCAAAGGCACCTCTCAACAACACCGTGACTTTCTCAAAACATTTTAGACTTGTTTTCTCCTCAGCTTCCCACACAAGCTGTTCTGCTTTTCACAACATGATGGTTACTATAATAACTGGGGTGTGTTAGAGAGAGAGAGCGAGAGAGCACGAGAAAGAGAGAGAGAGAGGCGGTGAATAAGTGGATAGTGTGGGTCCGATGTGTTCGGACCCGTGACTGTATTTAACAAAGAGCACGGTGATTACAGACTCAGGAGGACTGTCTAAATTGCAGAAGCGCTGCATTGTCCTATGGGAAAGTATACCTTTGCGAATAGGTAAAAACGAGGTAGGCCGTTCATCCAAAACATCACTTTACAGTAGAGCCTTGAACTTGTGACGCGCTGTGAAACCTGGAATTTAGAGCGGGCCCACACAACCATGTGTGGGGTTTCTCCAGCGTTCGAAATTACAAGTTGAATGCATTTTGTCCTTTAAGCTGGCTGGCACTACATAATTAACATTCCCCAGCTGTTTACAGTCAATTATTGAACGCGGCGGTTTTGCCCTCCAAGCTGGTGATTATGCTGTAGCTTGACTACTAATAAAGAAATCCCTTTTAACAGCTCATATCTCGCAGAGAGTCACAGGAGCCAGACGGACCAGCGGATCTGAATGTCCTAGCATGGCTAGCTGAGGGTCCTTTGAGGCCCATGAGCAGGTGAGGCTAATGGACAATGAATTGCCGTTTAACAGCAGCTGTCGCTTCATGCGTTGCAAAACACAGCAGGCTCTGTAAATTCTTGATAAGATTTAAATTAATCTCCAGCATGTGATACATAGGCTTGTGATCGTAATCAAGAATCAAGTAATACCGCATCACTCAGGGAGTGAATGCTAAATGCGGCTTTGTGTACGGCAATGTACAGTTTCAGTGGAACCTTAGTCTTTGCTAGATTGACTATGAGAACATTGTTTATGTTTATGTGTCCTGCATACAACGGACCCAAGTATTAAAGGGGGCTTTACCATGCTTTTCCTCTTTCCTGTGCGCAAACACTCAAATGGTAAAGCCCAAAACACTCACCAGTGGGAGAAACTCTCTCCCACTGAGGCCACGTTTCTCAGCTGTCTGAAACGGCTTGCTGGAACTCTAGCCCTTTCTCTGTTACAAGGTGACATCATCTCGTAACAGAATCCTTATTGGCCGCCAACCGGCAAGCTTGGGATGCCCTCACACAACATACAGGGGTTGGACAATGAAACTGAAACACCTGTCATTTTAGTGTGGGAGGTCTCATGGCTAAATTGGACCAGCCTGGTGGCCAATCTTCATTAATTGCACATTGCACCAGTAAGAGCAGAGTGTGAAGGTTCAGTTAGCAGGTAAGAGCCCAGTTCTGCTCAAAATACTGCAATGCACACAACATTATGGGTGACATACCAGAGTTCAAAAGAGGACAAACTGTTGGTGCACGTCTTGCTGGCGCATCTGTGACCAAGACAGCAAGTCTTTGTGATGTATCAAGAGCCACGGTATCCAGGGTAATGTCAGCATACCACCAAGAAGGACGAACCTCCACCAGCATCACGTAGTGACCTGGCCACTATTCTGCAAGAAGAATGGCTTAAAATCCCTCTGACCACTGTGCAGGACGCAGTATATGTCATTCCCAAGACGAACTGACGCTGTATTGGCCACAAAAGGAGGCCCTACACCATACTAATAAATGATTGTGGTCTAAAACCAGGTGTTTCAGTTTCATTGTCCAACCCCTGTAGCTAAACCAGTAAAACCCACCACTCTGAAACATCCTGCTCCAGTCTAGCTTGTGAAGGTGGATCTACCCTCTTGTTCAACTGGATCATCAGGATGGGGCCTGAACTGATAAGACAAAAACAGTGCCACTGTAAGAACAGTCACAGCTGGATCCTAGATCCTAATTTGGCAGTTAACCTATTAGAACAGAATGAGAATGCTGACCAATCAGAGCACACTGGGCTCATCAGGAGGCGGGGCTTAAAGACAGAGGTGGTCTAACAGACTCTTTCAGACAGAGAGAGAATATCGGGACAGCATGTAAATGTGTTATGAACTTATGAACACTGTAAATGAACATGCTAGGGCGCCTTTAAAACCCAAAAACAATAAAACCATTGGGTGTGTGGGTACTTTGGGTGCAGCAATTGCAAGATAAAGGGGATTTATTTAAATAGAATTAAATTAATTTTTGGTATTTGAAACAAAACTGATAAAAAAATGCTAGTAAAAATCTAAACAAACAGAAATGGAATTACTGGTATTGACTGGAACTGGTCTCTAGCCACTAAGGTGCATTAAATACTAAAATTAGATTTCCTAAATAAACAAAGAAACCCATAAATAAATAATTACATAAGTGACACTCCTCTTGCTTCTGACCAAAGTTGCTTCTAGGCAGCATAAACATTTATGCTTTTTCTCATACAGTGAAACCGTGAGGGTGCCAAGAAACATTGGCCATACACAAGCTGCTCCCTAAAAGCATTTTGTTGGTTGAGTGAAACTCGTCCCTTCAGTATTAACCCTTTTATAGTCATTGTAAATATAGAGAGTAAAATGGGTTTGTTGCCCTGAGGCAACATGGTGCAATAGAGGATTATGCTGCAGGCCGTGGTATAGGCATGCTATATAAATTAATACATTTAGATGCAAAGAATTAATAAATAATTCAATAAATAAAAATAAGATCTCTTATAAGTCCAGTGTATATTCTCCCATGGTGTTGCCACATAGATATACAGACTTGCTTGCCAGTGTTTACAATTTGATAAGTGCCCCCAAGTTAAAGGCCCTCGTGCATATCTGCTGGTCGGTTTAAAACAAGCAAACCGCTGTCCTACCACACACAAAGCTAAACAGGGATTCGGTGCTACTTTTGGTGGGAACATGCAATTACTTGTAGTTTTCTGATCTGAGTACTTCCTGTTTTACACGTTTTCTTTTCCTGGTTGAGGGTCGTTCTAGAGGGATAACCACACGGTGCAGTGCAGGCGTCTTAAATGTGGTCGGAGAGACGTGGTAGATGAGAATGTATGGGGGATTAACATTCCTTTAAGATCATTCTAGTCGCCATAAACACGTTGCGACGTAGTCAGGGCACCTCATGTTCAGCCAGACATGGGTGCGTTGCTGTAAGAACCTGTGTGTTTACATTTCCAAACGTGAAACGCTATGAAACTCAAACTTCGAAGATGAAAATCGTTTTGTAAGTTTTGTAATGTGACCATTTAGAACCAGCTACCTGTTACTAGCATAACCTAATGAAGCAGTAAAGCCCTTTTCAGGTGGGCTTATTTGTACTAGAGGAGTAATGCAAAGTATTTTGAATGGGTGATTTGTATAGGATAAGAGGTCTCTGTAATTTCCCTAAATTATCCTCCACAACCCAGATCAGAACATCATTGCGCAGACATTTAGCTAAGCAATATGTAACAGGCCAACTGTCGCAACATGACATACGGGTAAATGGCATATAGACTAGCAATAGCCCAGTTAAGCGGGTTCATTCAACTTACCAAATACAGCACAACAAGACTGAAAACGCACTGCTTTGCAAAAGATGCTTTCAAATATCTCATTTAAGGTGCTAATATAATTGGATTTAATTTATGTTGCCCCTAGGCAACACACACACGCGCAATTCTTCATACAGTGAAACCATAAAAAGGCCAAGAAACAAATGTCATCCACAAGCTGGTCCAACAGCCAATAAAGTTGCATATGATTTCCTAAAGGAATAAAAACTGAAATAAATAATTCTTATTTCTGCTGTGTTTAACATTAATAGCTACATAAGCAACACTCCTCTTGCCTCCGACTTTATCACACAAAGTTGCTTTTAGGCAACATACACGTTTATGCAATTTCTCATACAAGGAAACCATGAGGTTGCCAAGAAACATATGCCATCCACAGGCTGCTCCTTAAAAGGATTTTGTTGGTTTATTTAAACTCTTACCTTCAATATTAACTCCTTTATAGTCGTTGTAAAGTGAGTAAAATGGGTTTGTTGCCCTGAGGCAACATGGTGCATTGCAGTTGTGGGCAGTGGTGCAGGCATGCTATATATTCTGCGCTAATTTTACATTTACAATACATTTCAATGACTCTTTCAAAAGCCATACTTCATTAACCTATGTAATGTATTTCAGTGAAGAAATAAGAATGGATTTTTATCTCTGCTATGGATTTCAGTAGTCTTGGGGATTAAGGGTCCAAACATGCATTGGACAAAGATGACTTTGAGCAGCAAAGCGTCATCATATGACATTTTTATGAATCACTGTTATTGCTGTTGATAGTTCTATAGTAATCTCAGAACTTGAGAGGTATGACTCATCCGGGAACACCTTTTATTAAAACATCTCTTCTTGGAAAAAAGTAGAGCTGCCCACTAAGGTAAAAGTGACGGTGGATACTAGTTGTTTGGTTGAGATTTCAATGGCTAAGTAAAACTCTTAGGTGGTAAGTAAGGAATTTTGGAAATTGTGACTGTTGGGTCAGTCAGAAACAGCGATAAGGCCTGCCCTTGCCTACGTCACATGCACGGCCAAGCTTGAAACCCCAATCATTTGCCTTCTTATGAAGTCAAACCTTCCCACCAAGTTTCATTCCTGTAGGCTAATTCCTTCTGGGTGCAGCTATTTGTGCCGCTATTATTTTGACAATGAGGTCAAGTCAACATTTATTTATATAATGCTTACAACAGATGTTGTCACAAAGCAGCTTTACAAAAAATCTGGTGTCTGAGCCCCCAGTGAGCAAGTCGAGGGCGACAGAGGCAAGGAAAAACTCCCTTAGTTAGGAAGGAAGAAACCTCAAGAGGAACCAAGACTCAAAAGGCGAACCCATCCTCCTCAGGTCAACACCAGATACAAGACAGCACAGGAAAGAAGCGTATAATGTTTGTAGGGTAGAATAATAAATGTCTGATTAGTCTGTGGTTAAGTAGCTGGGTCATAAGATGGGTCAGCAGGATGCAGGCCAAGCTTCCACAGTGCAGGACAGCCAGGAGCTCCATGATGGTTATAGGCATCAGTGGCTCCCAGTCAGAGCAAGTGCAGCAACAGCATCAGACCACACAGGATGGGCAGCAGTACAGCTCAGACAGAGAGATCAGACAGACTGTTAGCTCTGACAGAAGACCTGAACACACTGTATGGTGTTAGCAGAGTGCAGCAGTGACTCCGGCAGGCCTGGCTATTACAGCATAACTAAAAGGGAGAGCCAGAAGGCCACACAGACATGAGGGCTCACTGAGGAGTCAGCTCCCCTCTGCTCCACCGTCAACAAACCTGAGTGAACATGAAGAGCAGCGGGACGACAGCACCAACATTCCCAGCTTACCAAACACTCTATGTCAGTGGACCCATAGACTTGCATCTTTTATCTATCAGAAAGAAAAAAACTAATTACCAAAAGCTTGGCTAAACAGGTAGTTCAGGTAGGTCTCCTGTAGTGTGCTTAACCTGCTATCTTTTGGCCCTTTGGCCTTTTTAAGTTACTCCTTTAACAGGGTAATTCTTCGGGTTTTACTGGGCACATATCGTATGGCGTTTAGAACATTTAAGGTTCGACAGCATCAGTTTTCCGAAAATGTCATTACAGCCAAATTTGGAGTTTCTAATAGGAGCATGATGCCAATTAGACAATGATGAATGGACTGATGACTTGGCAAGGTGGTCATGGGTGTGTACATGGCCATTCCAAGACTGACATTTCAGAACTTCAGGAATGAACATTGTCCCCCATTTACCTCACTATATAGCAGCTCCATAGTAGATTAGATCATGGCAAAGCCTGATGTGACAAAAATGCCTTAACCAGAACCACTTTTAGCGCCGTTCAGGAGACAAAACGCAGCAGCGATGTAGTGACACTACATGACAGGAGCTTCAGTGTCACTTAAATAAGACAGCTGTGTCTCCAGGGGGTTTACTCAGTTGAGTTTATCTGCTATCAGACATGGATTGCGCTTGTCATCTGGAAAACATACTGTGCTTGAAATCACCAACAAAGCAAGAATGCAGCGGCCCTGAAGGGCCCCATTGATCACACTGAGATCAACATGAAGCATTTCATTTCTCACTTGTGGCAGATGAAAGAGCCGTATGGGACTCGGAAAGAAGGCTTTCACCCAGCATGGTGCGGACAGAAAGTGTTTATCTCCTCTTGTCCATTCGAGGAACGTTCATTAAGCCTTTGCTCCATGCTTGCTTAAGAAGATCCTGCCCATTAGATGTTATTGATTCATTTTATGGCTTATTCTTTTGGCTTTTTCCCAGTTATGGAGAAGCTGGAATGTATTACTGTCCTGGGAAGGCTAACGTTGCTAACAAACAGCAGAAGTCAATAGTCACCCAAATGTTTTCTGTGAATGCATCCCCACTGAAACTGCCCAATCCACAGGCTTGACTTTGAACATCAAATACAAGCTGATTAGAATGATACTGCCTCTAATCGGAATAGCTCCGCCCACAACTTCAGAGCTTACTCTGCTAAGGTAGTTCTGAAGCTGTGGGCAGAGCTATTCTAATAGAGGGCAGTACTATTCTAATGAGCTTGCGCTTGGTGTTCACAAGGTCAAGCCATGGGCGGAGCTATTATGACAGAGGGCGATATTGTTCCAATGGGCTTGCATTTGATGTTCACAGGGTCAAGCCATGGGCGGAGCTATTATGATGGAGGGCGATATTGTTCCAATGGGCTTGCATTTGATGTTCACAGGGTCAAGCCATGGGCGGAGCTATTATGATGGAGGGCGATATTGTTCCAATGGGCTTGCATTTGATGTTCACAGGGTCAAGCTGTGGGCGGAGCTATTATGATGGAGAGCGATATTGTTCCAGTGAGCTTGTATTTGATGTTCACAGGGTCGAGCTGGGGGCGGAGCTATTATGATGGAGGGCGATATTGTTCCAGCGAGCATGTATTTGATGTTCACAAGGTCAAGCTGTGGGTGGAGCTATTCTGATGGAGAGCGATTTTGTTCCAATGAGCTTGCATTTAATGTCAACAAGGTTGAAGTGTGGGCGGAGCTATTATGATGGAGGGCGATATTGTTCCAATGAGCTTGCGTTTGATGTTCACAGGGTCAAGTTATGGGTGGAGCTATTCTAATAGAGGTCAGTATTATTCCAATGAGGTTGCATTTGATGTTTACAAGGTCAGGCTATGGGTGGAGCTATGCTAATAGAGGTCAGTATTATTCTAATGAGCTTGCATTTGATGTTCACAAGGTCAGGCTGCGGAGCTATTCTGATGCAGGGCGTTCTAATTCCAGTGAGCTTGCATTAGATGTTCACAAGGGCAAGCTGTGGGTGGAGCTTTTCCGATGGGGCGTTATTCTAACCAGCATGCATCTGAAAGGGGAGCCAAATCTGAACATCTTATTGAATCCCATGTTTTCTGATCTATGCACCCCATATATAACTGTCTGGGTTGTCATATCTCACAGTATGCATGCTGGTAGGCACTCCTGATAGCCAAATGTACATGCACAAGCACTGAAAAAGAGATTTCTCGGTAAGCTCCCCTTTAAATAACTCCATTTCTACATATTTTTGTTAAAAAAATTGTTAAAAACACCATTCTATACAGCAAGTATGAGTCATAGGCTACTGTGTCCCAAACCATGTCAACCATGGCATTTTCAGGGACATATCCACAGAAAAGATTTGACTAATGACTTCTGGTGTTTGTTAGCAACGTTAGCCTCTTCTCTCCAGGGCTAAACTAAAGAGGCAAAATTTGGACACCACACTTATCTTTACTACGTAATTATGTCTGGGGTAAATAGAGCATTGGGTGAATTGAGATCTTTGGGAAGTGTTCCTTGAAGACTATAGATGGGCATCTAAAAGGTTAACTGCCCCCCGTATGTGAGGATGCTACTGTGCTATCAGCACAAACTACGTAAAATGGACAAACTCGAGGCCAAATTATGAAAAGCCCTCAGTCCTGAAACAAAGAGACAACTGAGACCGTCTGCTGAGTGTTTGCTCTGTATCTCCCACACAGCTTCTATGATAGTGGAAGCAACTGTCCTGATACTAAATGCACAAGGGGCCTTGACACAGCTATTACCACTTTCAGTTACAGTTACTACTGTAATCAGACTGACAGATTGCTGTGTGGTTCTTGGTTTGGATATACAGTACAGTTCTAGGAAAACAATGGATTGATATAGAACCTTTACATTATGTCTATTTCATAACACGCTTCAGTGCCAATGGTGAACCTCCATTGGAAGTTCTTTTAGTTTAGGATTAGCCTTAATCTGGGTCTGGGAAACTGTCCACATTTCCAGATTTCATTTATAGTGACAGTTCCAGAACCAGTCACTGAAAGGATCACTGGGAAAACAAAGATGAAATGCTTTCTAGCACCTCTTTCTTAACCACTGAGACTCTTTTAAATGACCAGGCTTCCTCACTTCTGCAACATCTTCTTGTATCAGACGTCTTGTATCATGTTCCATGTAGTTACTGAATAATAATCCATAGATTAAAATGAACCTGGGAATCTACAGGCTTAAATATTCTTCACCATCATTACCTCCATGTATGTTAACACATAAGCTGTAGCAGTTATGGAATAATAGTGTAACTATTAGATTTCAAATGGTTCATATCGGTGGGGTACGTCTCATTAAGTTTCTAGATGTAGGCCACATCAATGTTCAGATACTCTTGGGTCAAAGAATTGCGCAGCTGGGCCAGATTTGGTGGATGCCTTCCCTGGTACCATTCCGAAGAGAGTTTCCTGTAGACTGGGATTTTAGCCACTGCTGGTAGACCCGTACTTCCTTCACACTATGGTCTTTTGTCATGCCCATATGCAGTCACTCCTTTTAGCCAATCTATAGAATCTGCTTTGGAGCCATTTATAATAAAACACATGGAACAAGACATTCACTGCACCGTACCACCTCTTCTCAAACTGTGAATCCTGTCACTCACACCCTGCAGGTATTTATAGCCTTATCATCCTTATGCAGCGCCATCTACAGGAGGCTTAAGTTACTGCCACACTACGTTAAACATGCATGGTGACTAATTTAATCCCTCTTTCCGGAAGGGCCAGTTTGGAAAAGCAGTATCAGGATCTCATTCCACCTTTAAACCTTTGGACAGGTGTTTGCCGACTGCATCTGGAGGTTGCCAACAACACAGCAGTTCCTATGATTAGCTCTAAGCTACCACATAACGGCAGTGATACTGGCATGTGTGGGGGTAGTTTTGAAATTGGAGGCGGAGCTATTGGAATTGTAGCGGTGTTATTCTAATTAGCCAGCATTTGACAGTAGGAGGTGGAGCCAAATGTGAACGGCTTGCTGAATCCCATTTCCCATTGAATCCCCATGAAACCTTTCTGATCTACGTACACGTAGAACTGCCTGGGTTGTCCTACTTCAGAGTTTGTGGGTTGGTTGGAACTCGGATGAACACAAGCCCTGAAAAAGTGAGGTTTGCTTATTACGTTTAACTAACTAATCATATTTCTGAGACCAATATTACTAAAATAATAATAATACCAGGCAGGTAAATGTATAGTTATATCATATATCCTATAGTAATAATATAGATTAGTAAACTATACCATTCAAATAGGTAAGTCACCCAGGTTAATAGAGACTCATTAGAGACTGACTGAAACATGGCCTCTTTCATGGTATCAAACAGTATTAACACTGGTTAGCATTACCCTTTGTTGGATTTCCATTGAATTTAATTGGCTCACATTATGTGCTGAACTCCTAATGGTTATGTATTTAGGTATAACATCCAGGTTGAATTAGAATAACTAAATAACACAGCTACATTCACCCTTCACATCTGATGTTGAAGGAAATGTTGTAGCAGTCTTTATTTATTTCATTTATTTTATTTATTGTAATATAAAAGGTCTTCTATGGAGGCGGCTTTACAGCCTTTATAAAATCTCTCCTCCCAGACGTATGGGTCTGGTGGTAAAACTGTCTGGACAGTTTTATATCCTAATGATCAACGGTGGCTGACTTTCCTCTTCTACAGCCGGTGGACACCCAAGTGGATGTGAGCACCTAACATGGCTTTTATTGGGAAAGCAGTGTGCCCTCGGGCCTTAGAGCTGGATATTGAAACAACAGACAGCAAACCTGCTTGCTGTACAAAACGAATAGTGTGCAGGCAGATCCTGAACTATTTCCCACCTCACACTGTCCTGGTGAATAGACGGTATATGTGTATATAGTTTCAGGAATATTTAATGCTTTGCTGTTCAAGTCAGTCCAAGTTGCTTTGGTACCTTTTCATGAAGCATCTTTACAGAAATCTGGATTCAGCTTTCAGGTGTTTAGGTGCGATACAGACTGGGTAAAAATGGACAAAAGACATTCCTTCTGTGGGTATGAATAGTAAATTTTTAGGTCAGAACTGATGGGATTTCATAATAGTTTATAAATGTGATGGCAGCTAATTATAGCAATTATGGGGTCCAAGCACTTCAAATCATTTTAATTCAATTCAATTCTGTTCTATTCAGCTTCATAAAGTAATATTAAAATATTAAAACATGGCAGATGATAGGAAGTATGGGGTTCAAGCACTTCAGTTCAATTTGATTTCAATTAAATTTGAATTCCATTTCAATTCAGTTCAATTCCAATTCAATTTACTTCAATTCAATTCAAATCAGTTCAGGTCAATTCAGTTCAATTCAATTCAATTCAATTCAATTCAATTCAATTCAATTCAATTCAATTCAATTCAATTCAATTCAATTCAATTCGGTTCGGTTCGGTTCGGTTCGGTTCGGTTCGGTTCGGTTCGGTTGAGTTGAGTTGAGTTGAGTTGAGTTGAGTTGAGTTGAGTTGAGTTGAGTTGAGTTGAGTTGAGTTGAGTTGAGTTCAGTTGAGTTCAGTTCAGTTCCATTCAATTCAATTCAATTCACTTCAATTCAATTCAAATCAGTTCAGGTCAATTCAATTCAATTCAATTCAATTCAATTTACTTCAATTCAATTCAAATCATTTCAGGTCAATTCAATTCAGTTCAGTTCAATTCAATTCAATTCAATTCAATTCAATTCAATTCAATTCAATTCAGTTCAGTTCAGTTCAGTTCAGTTTTTTAATGTAATATTAATATCTTAGGAACATGGCCACTTTTCATGAACTTGGCAGTTTTATAAAAATGCACTGGCAGATGAAAATAGAAATGATAGGGTCCAAGCACATAAATGAAATTAAATTAAATTAAACTGACTAATTGTTCATTCATGAACAAGGCCATTTGAAATGGTCTGGTGTGAAATGCTCTGTTCTGAACAACCTTATCAAGTCAGGATCTTTTTACAGCGGTGGTGATGGAAACCAGAACCATTCAATTCCTCCAAAACCTCAGTTTCATATAAAGTTTTTTATACAGCAGTTATTAATACATTGCCTAATGTCCAAGAAGCTGTTTATTGATCATTGTGATCTTGGAATAGGGATAGGAATAGTTTGTTCCTCGGTAAGAAGGAACTGTCTTTGGACATCAAACCGTTTCTTAACTATTATATGGAATAAGAAGAAACTGTCATTTGCATTTCTCTAAACTGGCTGGACTAATTAATAGACACTGCTAAAAGCTGAAGTAGAAACTAGAAAGATATTCGAGACCTATCAATAGGCTGTTTTCTAAAGCACATCTAAGATGGCTCATTGGTTTAAATGTTGATGGCCCTGCTTAGGTTACATTGGAGGAATTTCTCTGGTCAACAGTTTCATCCAGATCCTCCCGAAACCGTAACCGCAAATATCTGTGCAAACGCTCCAGAATTAAGGAATACTCAGCACACACGGCTTATGGTTTGCGGTCTGCCAGAGATGCTTTAGTGGTTACAGCATGTACTCGGTCGGCCGTTCCTTTGTATTTACAACCTCTCGTGTTTGCGGCGAACTGCTGAATTTGCATGGAGACCCAACAGGAGTCTTAAACCTGGCTTCATCAAATGCTGGCTTCTGAATCCGCTCTTTGTACTACACCTTTGAATGGAGAGGAGATGCATGTTACTTCCCCATAACCACAATGAAAAACACCTGGCAAGGTAAAAGTCTTGTAACTGTTGCTCTTTCTCTCTCTCTCTTTCTCCCTCCCTCTTTCTTTCTCTCTTTCTCCACTGTGGCCTGCTCTTCATCCTTCCAAACAAAATTCTCAGTGTTCTTTTTTTTTTTTTCAGGCTCTTTTATGGAATTTTGATTAAGAGAAAGGCATGGGGCAACACACCTCTCGCGTTTCCTTCGTCTTCCTACACTTGGGTCATGTAACCGGGCCGAGCAGCATGTCCCCATGGCCTAGTGACACCGGGCTACATGAGTTTTCTGAGCCATAAAGCTCAAGAAAACGCTAATTCCAGAGCACATAAACCTACATGCCAGGTGGTGCAGAAAGCTTTGGCTGCATTATTTATTTATTTACTTTTATTATACTTGGCCTGCCGGGATACAAGCCCTCGCTGTGGACTGAAACAAGCTAAAGGCAGGCTAAATTGCTTCATTGCTTCGTTATCATGGAGGTCACTCGGGGGCAGAAGGTTTGTGAGAAAACGCCGCACGAGCTACAGAACAGAATTTTCAGACGTATAGATCATAAAAGCCCGGGAGGGGAGGGGTTTCATTCGAGCCTGCGAGTTACGTAACAAGCCACGTCCACAGCAGTTCCAGAGCAAAGCCCTGGTGCGTGTAGCACACTCGAACCTGGGTCGAGCCTTAATGGGGTGTCGGGCAGACGGCGCAGGTGCTGCGAATGCTCTCTGATCGAGTATCTCTGCTATGACGTCGTCCAGAACAAAGCCACGTCATGCGCTGCAGATGGTCGGCGAGCACAGACCCCGAACTGACTGGCTACAGCCTAAACAGAAAACAGATGCTTCACCTGTATTAGTGTCAGTTATGCTAACAAATATGTTATGACAGAAGACAGGGGCCTGTAATGGGATAAAAGCTGCAGCTGCCCATTAGCACACTGCGGTAATCACCGAGGCTGAAACTACAGTGAGCTGAAAGTTGTGCCGTCTCAAAACAAAAACACAAAGAGTTTTAATACGCTCATCAACAAAAAGAATAGCTGCACCCTGAAGGAAGTCTGGGACTGCAGTGCTATGGTGATGAAGGTTACCAGGAGAGGTTCCTAATGGTGTCCTGCGATAATCCATCCCATGCAGCTTCAATATCCTCACACAGTTCCTGCAGATGGTGCAGTAGGGGTGGAGGTGGAGTGAGACCAGGCCTTCTGGACGTGTGATGCGTGACGACAAACCGTGGTGCCTCCATACACGGACTTACTGGTCGTCTCCACCAAGACAAAAGCGGGACGGGTCACTGAAGATGACCAGCTGCCATTCTGAGTCACTCCATGACAGTCTGGCAGGACACCACTGCCTTCTTTGGTGACACTGACGTCGTGTTATGGGCAGTCGTCGTAGTGGTCTGCATGTAGTCCTGCGCCGTGCAGCCGATGGAGGAATCAATGCTCGCTGAATGTCTGCAATTGTGGCTGTTGGGTCAGTCAGGTACAGTGTTAGTGCCAGTCGTTGGTTACGTCCCATGCACGGCCGAGTGTGAGACTTGAATCGTTCACATGTCTCACGATGTCAAACCCACCCACCAAGTTTCATTACTTACGGTTGATGTGGCTATTGGTGCAGCTATTCTTTTGATGATGAGTGACTGGTATAGTGGTTGGTGTAGCTCAGTGGGTAACACCACTACCCAGTGTGCCATCTCTACATATGGGAGACTGGGGTTCAAATCCCAGTCTAGGTGACTATGCTGTGCTACACTAATAAGAGTCCTTGGGCAAGACTCCTAACACTACATTGGCCCACCTGTAATATGATTAACCTTGTAAGTCGCTCTGGATAAGAGCATCAGCTAAATGCCATAAATGTTTTATATCTTGTATCTTTTTTGAAAGATGGTTCCAATTTGATACAGTTGTATGCAACAATGTGTGGTCAAAGACATCAAAATTACAAAAGATGAACAAGCTTTGCTTGATATTTAATATGACACTTAACTTCAGTGTTTAGTGTTTGAATGAGAGGAGAACATCAAGCTCCATTGTTGCTTCAGATCTGAAAACATCCATAGATGTTCCTCTCCATCCTTATACTGTGAGAAGACCACTCAGTGCTATGGGTATGAAAGGATGTGTAACGGTTCGAGAAACTCTTCACTGAGAAAAGAAGAGAGACGCATCGAAACAGTAAATGCTGGTGGTCAGGAACCCAGAAGGACCACCACAGAGCAAGCCTTATGTGGGTGGTGGATCACTACTGATGTGGTGTGGTAGTGAGTGTTGTGCTGGTGTGAGTGGATCAGACACAGCAGTGCTGCTGGACACCTCAGTGTCACTGCTGGACATGAGAATCGTCTACCAGCCAAAACTATCCAGCCAACAGTGTCCTGCGAGGAGTGTCCTGTGGGCAGCATCCTGTGGACAGCGTCCTGTTACCACTGATAAAGCTTTAGAGGATGACCAACACCGCACTGTGCAGCAGCAGATGAGCTGTCGTCTCTGACTGTACATCTACAAGGTGGACCAGCAAGGTGTCTAATAGAGTGGACAGTGAGTGGACACAGTGTTGAAACACTCCAGCAGCACTGCTGTGTCTGATACACTCACACCAGCACAACACACTCTAACACACCACCACCACATCAGTGTCACTGCAGTGCTGAGAATGATCCACCACCCACATGATACATCCTCTGTGGTGGTCCTGTGGGGGTCCTGACCATTGAAGAGCAGGATAATAAGGTATACAGAGAAACAGATGGACTACAGTAACTGTAGAACTACCAGGTGCTCCTATATGGTCAGTGGAGCTGACAGAATGGACAATGAGTGCTTCATCCAGTCTTTCATGTTTGCTTGCAGGGAAGAACAGCCCCCATTAGCCCAAACACCCTGATTACCCCAACATCCTCAGAGTTTGACCCTGGGTGCTAATTCACATGTGGCAGCTCTGTTTCTCAGGTCCAAGGGTCTTTAACATTAGTGCTAAATGTGCAAACACATCTTTTATGGATCCTGGCGAGCGCTGCGTCTCCCACCGTTTCCAACTCTCGGCGAGCCGAAGGAGAAGAAGTGGATTTAATGTTCTCTTAAAAAAGAACTTCCTCAAAATAAAGGGGAAAAAAAAGAACAAAGTTTGAATATTTGTCTCTTACATCCAACTGGGAAGGTGTGTTTTATTGTTGCAATTTAATACATTGGCTCTTAAACCTAACTGCCTCTTTGGTGAGGTCATTTGATTTCAGTTTGTGCGAGGGAATATGGAAACGTTGCTCCAATTAATATACGGAGGCAAGCCCATTCAGTTTCTCTGAATCAGAGATGCTCGAAGCAGCAGTAAAAGCAGTCTCCTTGGCAGCCCACATGCGGTCTACACCTGCACGGCATAATCCAGAATGTATCTGATCATTAGGTCAAGAGAAGGCAAACCTGCTGAGGTCAGCACTAATATATTTTTCTCTGTTTCAGTTTTGTTCTCTCAGACTTCAAGATTAATCGAATAATGAGAGAGAACAACAACAATAAAACCAGTGTCCAAGTTCTACCTCCAATGGAAAATATCAATTCATTCCAGCCTTTTTTCGGTCCAACTTTTGCAGAAGAAAAAAAAAAAACAGAAAGTGAGTATGCAGCTTTGCAAACCACTACCTGAATGCGTTGGGGCCTGTCCAAGGACTGGGCATTATTAAGGAATGTTTTAGTGCGGCCTTCGGCGCTGCAAAGATCAGACTACAGTGGACGTTGCCTTATGTTATGTTTGTGTGCTTCACGGGTTTGACTTGTGCATTGACGGCTGTGCGTTAGCATGTTGTGCTCCTAACTATACAGTGTTAAGCTTTGCAGTGCACTGCTGGTCATAAATTAGCCCACATGCACAGTCCCGCTCACCCCGGGTTCCCCATATGGAGTCTACTACCTGGCTTCACTGTGCAACCTGCATCAGCCTACACTGCAGTATGTTTAGTTCATCTTCTGGCTCAGACTAAGACTGTCCGTTAATGAACGGCGTGAAATCAGTTTACTCTTATCATCAGAGGAATAGTTGCACAAATAGCTGCACCCAGAAGGAATCATCTTACAGGACTGAAGCTTGGTGGGTAGATTCAATATTGTGAGACATGTGAATGATTGAAGTTTCACACTCGGCCATGCATATGATGTAAGCAAAGACGCTATCACTGTACTTGACTGATGGAGTTGGCAGACGGTGCACGATGCAGGACTACATGCACGCAGACCGTTATGACGACAGTCCCTAACACCACGTCAATGTCACCAAAGACTGCAACTCAGAATGGCAGCGGGCCATCTTCCGTGACAAGTCCCGCTTTTACCTTGGTGGAGATGATCAATGAATTTCTGTGTGGAGGCTCCGTGGTCAGCACCAAGATGGACGGTTTGCTGTCAAGCATTACACGTCCAGAAGGCCTGGTATCACTCCAACTCCACCCCTACTGCACCATCTGCAAGAACCGTGTGAGAATATTTAAGCTGCATGGGATGGATTATCACAGGACACCATGCTGAGACATCTGGCATACTGCATTAGCAAACGGGCTGATTCCATACTGAGAGACAGACTTCTGTATGTGTAGCTAAATAAATATTCCCCGTATCAGTCTAAATGTATCATCATTTAATGCTCCTGGTCACCTTTATCTTCCTTCCCCATAGCACTGCAGTCTGACACTTCCACCTGGGTCCAACTGTTTTTTGAAGATGAGTGTATAAATGGTTAGAAATGAGCGCATAAGTACTTGAAGAGCATTAAAAAGCCATTATAACACTTTTTAAAGAGCACTCTGGTTTTCCTAACAGTAACCTCAAGTTGTTTTATACCATTAAAGCTCAGATTCTGATATTTACTGATCCTACTTTGTTCTCTCCATCAGTCAGCATCACACCTGCCAGCTCTGACTTGAATCACATTCTTAGAACAGCTCACTGTGCCCATTTATTAATGAGTTATAACTACTTATTAATGCTTACTAAAGTCTTTAAAGACATAACGAATAACCAGTAACCATTAAAATAAAATCTATTCGTGTTTTATTTATGTTAAAGTGGTACTTTTTGAAATCTAGGATATAAAAATACATAAAAAATAGTTATACTCAGATCCTCCTCCAGTCTCACCCAGAGACTATGACTACCTCCGCCTTTCTCACAGTGGCACCGGTGGGGGATGTTGGGGAGTGTGAGTTCTCTCAAATTCCCCGCCGCAGAGACCTGAGCTGTCACCTGGATTGGATCTCATGATCTCTGGGTTCAGCTGTCACACAGTTGCACCACTCCTAAGCTCAAATACTCCCTCATGTGCCTAAAAATAAAAAAAATAAAACACAGGGCTCTTATTAGTGTCACCAAACCTGGTAATATGGTCTTTCTACAGTTTCACAGCTTCTGAGTGATACCTCTCTGATCATCAGAGGTCATGAAGGTTTGAATCCTCAGCTCTCTAATTGGAAACGGGCTAGTCAACATTATATAGCAGTTGTACCTTAAAATAACAGCTTCAGAATAATTTCTATGTCACTTGCAGGAGATACTTTTTATGGTATTTGTTATGTTCTGCTCAAATATACTGATGACAACTACAGAATATCTTTAGAATGGCCCAACTGGGTAACACTTTATTGGTTAACTCCCGCACGCTTGTCTTTACAGTGCATCACACTCCCCGGTTCCACATTTCCACAGTCTCACTCAAAAGCGACACCAATTACTATCGTTACAGTATTCGATTAGTTTTACATTTCTCCTTTCTTTTAGACCCGTTCTGTCCCTGCTTTAGCTTGTTCAGTAGTTCACATACAGTCCCTCATACTCTCAGCCACAATACAATATTACACTATGCTAGCTTGGTAAACACATCACCATCCTCTACAAGTAAAACTACTGGACTCTTAAAAATGCTCACGAACAGCAGGGAAAAGACTAAAAGATACTTACATGGGCCACTTGGGCAATTTTTACTCTTCTAGGGTGGAAGAAAAGGCCCATGTTTGGTTTTAGCTGGGCTTATATAGTGGCTGGGCAAGTCCGGACATGCCCAGAAGGACCCTATAGGTGTCATTGCAGCTCTGGGTCCAGAAAGCCTCCGATAGCTCTGTGTAACTTTGGAGGTGCTGGAACGAGACCTCTCACCAGAGAGGTTTAGCTTTATGGCACCATGCCACACAACAACAGCTACATGTTTAGCTAGCGATAAGAAGAAGCTAGCTTGGTTTACCCTACATGGCAAACCCTACGATGAGATGAGTGAACAGGCTAGACAGCAGACAAGGGTGCATCTCAAATTGGCTTTTAAATGCTAACGGGAGCTAAAGGGAGCAAGACACAGCTAACAGGAAGTAACGAAAATCCAACAGCAGAGTTCATGCCTACCCGTGGTATGTGCCACATAGACAGTAACCTTATCAGAGTCATCCCTGTACAAGTTGGTGACTGTTCTCCTCAAGTTGGTGTACATAGAGATATCACCAAACTGTGCTGGATGCCCACACCTGGTCTAGACATTGCGCTATTACAGTATTCTCTATTAATATAATAATTTCATTTTCCTTTCATGTATTAAAGCACTTTTCTGTGCCTTGGTCTATAAAATGTCCTATATAAGGGACCCTGCCTCGTTTTGGCTTGCCTATTGATTTAATGTGCCATTCCACAGCCAAAACAAGCACTTATAAAGTCTCAGGTCACATGCAATTTGCTGCTTTATGTACACGAGCGCTTAACTGCAGGGAATCAGTATTAGCCCTGTTACCTTCAGGGGCCTGTCTGTGGGTCCAGACATTCATCGCTCATTCCTATAACTTAATAACTCTTTGTGCAATGGTTTCCATGAAGGGACTGAATAATGCAGCTCTGGATGTGCACAAAATACAGCTGTAGGGGCCAAAAGAAAAAGTGAGGTGGGTTGAGATATTACTGCTGCAGCAACTGACCAGGCTTCAGCCACTGATGTTGGGTTTAACCATGTGTAGCAATGGAATAGATTCAGGATTGGCTACGGCTATATTGTAAGGTAAAATTTAAAGAGCTCATAATCCTACATACATTTTATTTATTTATTTATTTACATTGGCCTGAGCTCCAATAATCATTGTCATTAATCAATAATCATTATGATGTTTACATATTCCAAAAGAGTAATGAATCAATTTTTGGATGACCATTTCCCAGAGTAGTTTCATCTCGGACCGTTAAACAGGCGTTGTTGTTATTGTGCTGATAAACACAAACTAGAAAAGCTACTGCGCAGCTTAAACTTGCTGGCACGCTTGTAAGCAGTTTCTGTAGTGTTCCAGGTAGTTACTAGCCATTTGCTATCGCATGAGTGGTTGCTAAGGTGGTGGCTGCGGGTTGTTTGATATCCCTGATGGTTGCTAGGTGGTGGCTATAGTATTCTCTGTGGTTCCAAAAGTGTTGGTAGGTGGTTTCTATATTATTCTAGGTGGTTGCTAAGATGGTTGCTATGGTATGATGGTGGCTAAGTGGTTGCAGAAGTGGTGGTAGGGGGTTGCTTTGGGATCCCTGATGGTTGCCAGGGTGTTACTAGTTTGGTAGCATTCTAGGTGGTTCCGAAGTGTTGCTAGGTGATTTTCTTAGATGTTGCTAGTTGGACTCTCTAGGGATTGGGTGTGGGAATGAATCATTGTCAGGAACCGGTACTGGAACTAAGGTTAGGGTTAGAGGAGGGCATGGAGAGCATGCTCGCTGTATGTCCATGAATGAAGAGATAAGGCCGGTCCTTGCTACGTCAAGCTGGCCGGCCGAGCTTTTCTCACAATGTCCAACCTACCCACTAAGTTTCAATGGTCAAATGTAAGACTAACAATATTTTAGATACAGCATTCGACCCAGGCTAGAGCAGCACCAGATCCGTCCAGAAAAGACCGGACCGTCAGACTTCTGGATAATAAAGCTGGTATTAAAATCGGTCCTTCTTTAACATTACCCACTTGATCTTTCTCTTAGAGGACATCTTTAAAACAATAGCATCTTCCATCTAAAGCACAATCCTTACTGGAGCATGCCCTGTCCTGCTCTAATTCATTGCACCCCTTGCCATATCCATAATCTCTCTGTCTGAGAATCAAAGAATGTCCTAATTACATCCATTTAAAAGGACTCCGTGACATCTTTTGATGTGATATTACCGTCTGTGCCGATTAGCCGTGCACTTGTCAACCTCGTTGTTCTTTTATGCTCATTTAAACGTTACAGGCAGGCACAGTGGCTTATAGGGCTTTTCGTAACTCTCTTTTCTGAAGCTCAGAAACTCTTTTTTCTTTTGCCGATAGGCCTCAGGTACCGGGAATCGCTTCGGGTATTCCGGAAACTCCTCGACCCAGGCGGGGGTGCATGGTGGACAACTATACAAGACATGAGGAGAGAACACGGCAATGCATATGTGTACATTTAGATTATATGTAGTATATAACACTGCTGTTGGAATGAACTTGTATCTCAAGGACAAAACTTTACAGGAGAAGGAAAAAACATGCTGTACTTATAATGTAAGTCAATGGAACCAGACGTATTTTCAAATCGTTTTGGCCCTTTTCTATTGTTCCATTGATCATGGAATTTACGCACAATGTAAAGGGCGACAGGTACTTTCAAATTACGTCAAAACTGAAAAATGACAAAAATGGAGATTCAAGGTTGTGCTCCAGCCACAGTGAGCATGCATCATATTCAATACTTCAGCAGCACTGCTGTGTCTGAACCACATGCACCAGCTCAAGTCACACTAACACGGTTCCACCACGTCAGTGTCACTGCAGTGCTGAGAATGACCCACCTCCCACATGGTACAGTCTCTGTGGTGGTCCTGACCATTGGAGAATAGGGTAACATAGTAGACAGGGAAACTGACGGACTACAGTCTGTAACTGTAGAACTACAAAGGGTCCTAAATGATAAGCGGACCTTATAAAAATGACACTACGTGTAAATACAAGTAATGCTGAAAAATTAATAACTGCTTACAAATGAAATAAATGGAGAGAGCACCGTGCTGTACATTTCTGTGTGCTAAATGATATGTACAGTGTTCAGGGAACTAGTATAACAGTCCTTTACTTTCCTCTGGGAGCCTGGGAGGGGAGAGAAAGACAAAATAGCTTTTAAGAGAATACTGCTGGAAGAGAATTGCTGGATGTCTTGCCCACATCCTGTTCCTCCTGTCTGAAAGACTCAAGGTAAACTATTCAATAGGAAAAATCCCTCTGCTTAACCTCTGAACCTGCCTTTATGACTTTTCCACACTGATAACCATCACTTCTTCACAGGCTCGCCTAAACTAAACCTACTGACAATGTAAAGCACTTTGTTTCGATTGTTTAGAGACATGTGAATAGAAATAGGTGGCCTAAAGGGTCAAAGTTCAGAAGTCGTGGCTACGTTTCAGTGTGTGATGTAGCTGGGAAAGTCTTACTGTAAAGGCTTTGTCAAAGCTGTTGAACTGTAGGCTGCTGTGGATGTTAAGAGGGCCATGCTGCTCATGGAAAGGTAACATGATCTACTGCTGACCTCTAGTGTTCAGTTTAAGGTACTGCTGCTTTCCGTCTGAATTCCAGAGATATGAGCTGACCGGATTTCTGAAGTGAGAATGGGACGTTTCCAGCTCAGTGGTCAATATTTCATTACAGTACCCGAGGACAAACAGAAAGGCACTGCTGCCAGAGGAGCTGCTGACTGGGTTCCATTACAAGATTTGCCGCTTGTCACTTAGCAGTAAACTCAGTCTCAGGTAACTAGTCTAGTGGACTAGAGGCAATGATACATTTAAGATTCGGCTTCATTTTTGGCATGCTGTGTGCAAACATTCATATGTGAGATAAAAGATCCAGGATTTTGGAAGTGGGTCTGCTTGTACAGAAAACATACATGTGAGCGGATGAAGGAACAATACTGGTGTATGGATAAACGAATGAATGGATGGAGGAACAATGCTGGTGTATGGATAAACGAATGAATGGATGAAGGAACAATGCTGGTGTATGGATAAACAAATGAATAAATGGATGAAACAATGTTGGTGTATGGGTAAAGGAATAAATAGATGAAGGAACGATGTTGGTGTATGGATAAAGGAATGAACAGATGAGATGAAGGAAAAGATGTTGAAGTGTTGGTGTATAAAGGATGAATGGAATGAATGGATGAAGGAACAATGCTGGTGTATGGATAAACGAATGAATGGATGGAGGAACAATGCTGGTGTATGGATAAACGAATGAATGGATGAAGGAACAATGCTGGTGTATGGATAAAGGAATGAACAGATGAAGGAAAGATGTTGGTGTATGGATAAAGGAATGAATGGATGAAGGAAAGATGTTGGTGTATGGATAAAGGAATGAACAGATGAAGGAACGATGTTGGTGTATGGATAAAGGAATGAATGGATGAAGGAAAGATGTTGGTGTATGGATAAAGGAATGAATGGATGAAGGAACAGTGTTGGTGTATGGATAAAGGAATGAACAGATGAAGGAACGATGTTGGTGTATGGATAAAGGAATGAATGGATGAAGGAACAGTGTTGGTGTACAGATAAAGGAACGAATGGATGAAAGAAGAATGTTGGCGTATGAATAAAGGAATTAATAGATGAAGGAACGATGTTGGTGTACGGATAAAGGAATGAATGGATGAAGGAACAGTGCTGGTGTATGGATGAAGGAATGAACGGATGAAGGAACAGTGCTGGTGTATGGATAAAGGAATGAATGGGTAAAGGAACAATGTTGGTGTATGAATAAAGGAATTAATAGATGAAGGAACGATGTTGGTGTATGGGTAAAGGAATGAATGGATGAAGGAACAGTGCTGGCGTATGGATAAAGGAATGAACGGATGAAGGAACGATGTTGGTGTATGAATAAAGGAATTAATAGATGAAGGAACGATGTTGGTGTACGGATAAAGGAATGAACGGATGAAGGAACGATGTTGGTGTATGGGTAAAGGAATGAATGGATGAAGGAACAGTGCTGGTGTATGGATAAAGGAATGAACGGATGAAGGAACAGTGCTGGCGTATGGATAAAGAAATGAACGGATGAAGGAACAGTGCTGGTGTATGGATAAAGAAATGAATGGGTGAAGGAACAATGCTGGTGTATGGATAAAGGAATGAACAGATGAAGGAATGATGTTGGTGTATGGATAAAGGAATGAACGGATGAAGGAACGATGTTGTTGTACGGATAAAGGAATGAATGGATGAAGGAACAGTGCTGGTGTATGGATAAAGGAATGAATGGGTGAAGGAACAATGCTGGTGTATGGATAAAGGAATGAACGGATGAAGGAACAGTGCTGGTGTATAGATAAAGGAATGAATGGATGAAGGATCAGTGTTGGTGTACAGATAAAGGAATGAATGGATGAAAGAAGAATGTTGGTGTATGAATAAAGGAATTAATAGATGAAGGAACAATGTTGGTGTATGGATAAAGGAATGAATGGATGAAGGAACAATGCTGGTGTATGGATAAAGGAATGAATGGATGAAGGAACAATGTTGGTGTATGGATAAAGGAATGAATGGATGAAGGAACAATGTTGGTGTATGGATAAAGGAATGAATGGATGAAGGAACAATGTTGGTGTATGGATAAAGGAATGAATGGATGAAGGAACAATGTTGGTGTATGGATAAAGGAATGAATGGATGAAGGAACAGTGTTGGTGTATGGATAAAGGAATGAACGGATGAAGGAACAGTGCTGGTGTATGGATAAAGGAATGAACGGATGAAGGAACAGTGCTGGATGGAGAAAGAAACAATGTTGTATGGATAAAGGAATGAATGGATGAAGGAACAATGTTGGTGTATGGATAAAGGAATGAATGGATGAAGGAACAATGTTGGTGTATGGATAAAGGAATGAATGGATGAAGGAACAATGCTGGTGTATGGATAAAGGAATGAATGGATGAAGGAACAATGTTGGTGTATGGATAAAGGAATGAATGGATGAAGGAACAATGCTGGTGTATGGATAAAGGAATGAATGGGTGAAGGAACAATGCTGGTGTATGGGTAAAGGAATAAATAGATGAAGGAACAATGTTGGTGTATGGATAAAGGAATGAACAGATGAAGGAATGATGTTGGTGTATGGATAAAGGAATTAACGGATGAAACAGTGGGTGTAATGAACAATGGAATGAATGGATGGAGAAACAATGTTGGTGTATGGATAAAGGAATGAATGGATGAGAAACGATGTTGGTGTATGGATAAAGGAATGAATGGATGGAGGAACAATGTTGGTGTATGGATAAAGGAATGAATGGATGGAGAAACAATGTTGGTGTATGGATAAAGGAATGAATGGGTGAAGGAACAATGTTGGTGTATGGATAAAGGAATGAATGGATGGAGGAACGATGTTGGTGTATGGTTAAAGGAATGAATGGATGAGAAACGATGTTGGTGTACGGATAAAGGAATGAATGGGTGAAGGAACAATGCTGGTGTAAGGATAAAGGAATGAATGGATGAAAGAAGAATGTTGGTGTACAGATAAAGGAATGAACAGATGAAAGAAGAATGTTGGTGTATGAATAAAGGAATGAATTGATGAAGGAACAGTGTTGGTGTATGGATAAAGGAATGAATGGATGGAGGAACAATGTTGGTGTATGGATAAAGGAATGAATAGATGAAAGAAGAATGTTGGTGTAGGAATGAAGGAATGAAATACAGGAATAAACGAATAAACAATGCACAACATTAAGACTAGCTGTGGCTCCTGGGCAGCCATGACTACTGTCAGTGTGCTGTTATCAGTCTAACTAGACACAGGCCACAGCAGCGGAACTGTAGACTTGGCTCAGGCACTGCAGACTGTGACAGTGTACAGGTTAAAGCGCCTGTGCAATGAAGTGACTGAGTAGTGCAACCGGTAGGTCTGCGGTTCAGCCTAAAGGTCCATCAGACAGATCTGTCCGGTATTCTCTCTGCCTGTATGAATAAAGGGGTCTTCAGTCTGGAAGACTGGGCCCGGATGCTCCAGAGCTTTCTTCCAGACGATTGAGGTACTGTATAATCAGAGGCCTGTCCTGAAGCTGCAAGCCTTCTATAAACACTGTTCAGTGTGAATGTCCTTAATGACAGGGAAGCATCTCAGACAGACCACACAGTGATGCTGCAGGTGAGGATCTTCGGCTATAGCATTGTTCCCCGACCGCACCGCACTCTTTAGTGTTTGCATCAGATCCAATTAATCAGCTCCTTCATTTCAATTCTATTCCATTCAATTCCATTCCATTCCATTCAAATCAATTCCATTATGTTCAATTCAATTCAATTCAATTCAATTCAATTCAATTCAATTCAATTCAATTCAATTCAATTCAATTCAATTCAATTCCATTCAAATCCATTCAATTCCATTCCATTCCATTCCATTCCATTTAATTCCATTATGTTCAATTCAATGCAATTCAGTTTACTTCACTTCAATTTAACTGAATTTCATTCAATTCAATTCTGTTACATTCCATTCGATTCAGTTCAGTTCAGTTCAGTTCAGTTCAGTTCAGTTCAATTCAATTCAATTCAATTCAACTTTATTGTCATTATACCAATACACGGTTGTACAGTAAACACAGTCAGACTCCTTCTCCAGTGCAGTATGAGAATATATGTGTACAGTGTAGTGCACAGACAAATAGACAATGTGTGTAAACAGTACAGTAGGACATGTGATAAGTGTAGAGCAGTATCAGTAAGTATGTGGTTGTAAATAGTATAGATATATAATGTGTACAGTGCAGGCAGTAGAGCAGCTTAATGTTCAGGTAACAGCTAAATAGCTTAGTACAGATGTTCAGTAGGTAAATATATATAGATGATAAATACACAGCTGAGATGTTCAGTTATACTGTTTAAGTTTAAGTGCAGTGCAAACTCTTGTGCAGTGCAAGTCTTGTGAGATAGTGGTATGCTGGGGTGATCCGGGCAGTCGTTAGTGTTGTAGTCGTGTTCTGGTAGGCGCTGCTGGTGTGAGGCGTTTGACAAAAAGAAAAGCTGTTCCTGAACCTGGTGGTTCTGGCTTGGATGTTCCGGTACCTCTTTCTGGATGGCAGAGGTTGGAACAGCGGATGACTGGGGTGTCTGGAGTCCAAGGTGAATTTGACCACAGGAGGATGAATTTTACTGTAGAGTGAAATATTTATATGAATGTGAAATACACAGCTGCCCGCCTATCTATCTATCTATCTATCTATCTATCTATCTATCTATCTATCTATCTATCTATCTATATATCCAACTATCTATCTGTCTATCTATCTATCTATCTACTTATGTGTGTATCTATGTCTGTCTATATCTGTGTGTTTACCAAAGATTCAGCTGGAAAGATGCAGATGAAATGTAGAAACAGATGTTAATGTTAGATATTGGTACTGTACTGTGCTTGTGCTTTTTGCCCTGTGCAGATCTTATGCACCTCCTGTATGTATATATGTATGTATATATATATATATATATATATGTGTGTGTGTGTGTGTGAACACAAAAGTGTTAAGAAACTCACACTATTGGATTTAAATTTAGAGTCCTAATAACCAGACAGACACAAATGAAGAGGGGCTTACGCAAATGCACTAGCCCTGCACGGAGCGAACACGTGCAATAACACACATGCCTTACGTAAATCCGTTTTGGACCAATCAGGACCTCGGATCCGAAACAGGAAGTCGTGAGGCTGCGTCGTTATTTTCACTGCCGCTGCTGTTTTGTCCTGAGAGAGAAGAACAAAAATCCCTCAAAAAAGCAGCTAGCTGACCAAAACCTGTTTCTTTCAGGCGTATGAAAATGAAACACAACTCTAATGTCCCCGCGTTCCTCACTAAGCTGTGGACCTTGGTGGAAGACTCCGATACTAATGAGTTCATTTGCTGGAGTCAGGTACTCTTCTTGTGTGTGTGTGTCTGGTATGGACTAGCTCAGTTAGCCGTTAGCCACCGTTAGCAACTCTATGGAAACGAAAGCCTGCTAAGTCAGCCAGCCTGCTAGCCCAGTGTTAGCCTGTTAGCATGTTTAGGTAACAAAGAAATACAGTTACCTTCAGCAGCTAAACATGCTACTGGCATTCTTGGGCGTATTTATTTAACCTTAGCTTTGTGTTCTGTGGGCCAATGTGGCTTTGTTGACACGTTTATCAGTTAAGACGCTTCTTCTGCCAGCGACATGCTTACGTGTCTTAAACGACTTGAATATTAATATGCAATAGTTTTCTAAATATTTTTCTTGTATTCCTAAACAACAATATATAGTAATACTACATGAACATGTATCTACTAAGAAAAAAAAATACATTGGGGTAGATATTGTAGTTACTACAGTCTTATATATAAATATCTGTAATAATATAATAGTAATAAACTTATTTAGAGCACCTTCTGTTCATCAAACATCCAGCTCAATGTGAAGATAAAAGCAGTAGCAAATGTTGCTGATTTGTTTTGTTACTGTAATGTAGAAATTAAAAAATTTCTTATGGTAAAACTGATTGGTTTCTGCAAAACTAACTTAAAACCAGAGTTGTATAACAGTCAGAAAATAAATATCTATTGTTGTGTTATCATTGCATGATTCCTATTGTCCAGTGTGCGTTTGCCTTGTGCACCTCTAATGCACCTGTTATGCACCTTATATGCAGGCTGTCCATTTATCTTGGCCCAAAATTGATTAGCTTGGTTAATAGGTTAGCTTGGGGTAGCAGTCTTTTTTTTTCTGAGGCTTGGAGCACACTGCGGTGACCAGTAAACTTAAAAAAAAAAAAAAAGTTTCCCCCTTTATTTTTTTTTTTTAACAGTGTGTGAAAATTTTCCTGTCCGTGCTCATTCAGTATAAAATGACCTTTCTTTCTTACAGGAGGGCAACAGCTTCCTCGTGCTGGACGAGCAGCGCTTCGCGAAAGAGATCCTTCCAAAATTCTTTAAGCATAACAACATGGCCAGCTTTGTCCGGCAGCTGAACATGTGTAAGTGATTTTGTTTATTGGCCCGCGTCCCCCAAAACATTTATCGTGTTTGTCTGTGAAAATAACGGGAGGTGAAAGTAATGCGTTTGTGTTGTTGTTGTTGTTTGTTTGTTTTTGTTTTTGTTTTTGTTGTCCTTTCTGTTCTTCACAGATGGCTTTCGCAAGGTAATGCACGTTGACACTGGCGTTGTGAAGCAAGAGCGAGATGGACCAGTCGAATTTCAGCATCCCTACTTTAAGCATGGCCAAGATGATCTGCTGGAGCACATAAAGAGAAAGGTCAGTCGTGTTGGAGTACCGAGGTGGGACTCTTGCAAGATGCATTTTTAGCACTGGTGTGTCTTCAGGTGTTTGGTAGTGAAAATAAAATATAAAAAAAAAAATACGGAATCTGTTCTCCGACAGTACCTGGTATTGTCTGTATTTACACTAAACCACTAGCTGCAGGGAACTTGTCTCGACTTGACTCGACTCGACCTGCTTTTGGTACCAGCTATTGTTTTACGTTTTTCACTGCAGTGGTAGTTCCCTCTCAGTGTGGCTGGTCATCATAGTGAGAGACAAGGAGACAGGTGTGTTCAGAAGAGAGTGATGGGAAGAAGACAAAGGATGCCAACAAAAACAGAAGGTTTTAGGAAATAGTACATCAGCGTTTAGACAACAAGATGGTTCTCGTTCCTCAGAGCCGATGTAGAAGGGTGCACAAAGCTAGGATTAGCATATTATGTTAAGGGTGATAGTGACTGTCGACTGTAGTGTGCACCATTTTTTACATCACCTTTTGTTATCGGTTCATCTTGCTTAAAACCTTGAAGGTGGTGATACCAAACATGACATGTGGTAGTAAATTTGACTAATGGAAAACAAAAAACGCTGCGTAGGGTCAAGTCAAGTCAAGCCGGTGCTAATTGTTGGAAAAGAAGCAAGTATCCAGAAGAGTTAATGCATGGATATCTGGTTAACTGCAGGTAAGGAGAAACTGCCGGAAGTACTCAGGCTGAAATGAATGTACAGCTGGAATGTTCTAGTCAATAGTTCTGGTTTCAAGAGCCTAAAGAATCCATAGCACAAACCTTTAGCAGCAATCAGAGGAATACATCTGAAAATGTTTTATTACTCTGAAATTGGCAAGAAAATTATTAATTACTTATTGGATGAGTAGCAAAGAGCCAATGAGATAACTGGTACACTCCTGTTTCACCATTGTTCCTAGCTAACATTAGCTATAGTAGTTAGCATAGTTAGCCATAAAGCCATACAACATCTGTCTTCTCAGTCAGGTTGTTAACAGTGTGTCCATGGCAGCACGTTCATGTTTCATGTTTAGGTGAACATGTTTTAGCTCGTGTTTCAGCGCAGTGTAATGTACACTTACAGTTACGAGCAAAACCGCAGCATTTACAGTCATGTTAAAACATAAAAGCAGTCTTTCATTGCAGTGCCAGTCTGTATATTTTATCTTTCCGTCATAAAGTGTAACCAATACTGCCATAATGATTTCAGCATTCAGATGCTAGTACCCTGAGTTGTTAACAGAGGTTTTTAGAGAGTTCAGGAAACCAGAACCACAAATAACTTTGGGGCGCTCCGCTTAGTGCTGCATTGTATGCATTATTATGTTCTAATATGTTTCTGCAGTTTATTTGCTGAATTTACTTTGTAGTTTATTTGATCAAGTCTAATTTATTTATATAGCAATTTTACAATTGATGTCTTAATGCAGCTTTAAAGAAATTCAGTAATAATAATTATTTAAAGAGAGAAAAGAAAGAAGCACCCGGTGAGCAAGCCAACGGCGATGGTGGCAAGGAACAACTCACTCAAGTGGAAGGAAGAAACCATAGGAGGAACCAGACTCACACATGGGGAACCATCTTCCTCAAAACTGGTCAAAACTACATTTTGAAATTTAAGGAATGAGGCAATTGAGGGCTGACAATCTCATCTGCCAGGAAAGGACAGTTTACTTGACTTGACATTTGACCTGACTTGATTTTGAAATGATTGGTTATCAAAGTTGGCATAGTGTGCACACCTTGGGCACATTATCAAAAGTTTATATTGACACCCGCGGGCCGTTAAAATAAACTGTCTGAAGTTGTCCAGGATATTTAAAGTCAACTAATTGTAGCACCCTGCGGCCAAGTCATTTACAGAAATCAGCTGGGCAGACCTCTTGAGTGTAGTGTTGAAGTCAGTGTCATGCTACTTGGAATGAGGCAAGAATCAAAGCAGATAGTGTAGCTTTTACAACCTCTACAATCCTTCCGAGTGACTGTACATGTAAGATTTAATGTCTGAAATCGATAGCTATTTAAATATTCCATCCATGTTTTAGGTGTCCAATGCAAGACCAGAAGACAACAAGCTGAGGCAAGAGGATCTGTCCAAAATCTTATCTAGTGTCCAGAATGTACATGACAAACAGGAGAGCATGGACGTCAGGCTTGCCACCTTGAAGCGGTAACCTTTGCAAAAGTGAAATTTGTCAAAGTCAGATATTTGTGGCCATGCACTGCTCTCATAATCTGCAATGTTCGATTTTGTGGTTTTTGATTCAGTGAGAATGAGGCTCTGTGGAGGGAGATGTCGGACCTACGGCAGAAACATGCTCAACAACAGCAAGCCATAAAAGAGGTACATTAAAAACATTGTTGTGAGGTTTTGGTGGATGGAGACCACATGGTGATGTGATACATCATATAAGTACTTTGTATTATATGTGTTGTATTGCTAATGTGTCTTTCTTCCATGTTAGCTTGTACAGTTCATCATCACGCTGGTCCAGAACAATCGCATGCTTAACTTGAAACGCAAAAGGTAAGTAATGCATCAGGTTGACAGGGGCAGGGGGGTTAACACACATGTATCAGTGCAAACAAACGTATAACTGATGTAAACAAACAAGTTGTACCCCCAGAATGGGAACTTTGCAGGAGATGGAAAAAATGCATTTATAACATTTTCAGCATCCATCATTAAATGTTCACAAAGTGTAAAGAACTTTATTAGAGTTACAATGACAGCAATGATCTAAACAAACTAACTGATCTGCTTTCCCTCTCTTTTTAAACAAGGCCACTGTTATTGAGCAGCAATGGAAAGAAGTCCAAGTACCTCTCCCAGCTCTATCAGGAGCATGTGGACCATGGCAAAGTATGTGTGAAGGGAAGGGGAGTGGTGGGTCTTTTAAAGGGGGTTTTTCAGCCCCAGTCCTGAGGTCCCTCATTTTGCACTATGATAGGTGAAAGTGGGCAACAATAGTATGACTCAACGGCACTGATGGATTAACAAGTAGGAACACGGAAAAGCCCAGGCTTTAAAACTCTAAACATCTGCTGTTTTTGTTTAGTATCTCATACTGCACTGAACTAATCTATCACAATAACAATATTGTTATATCGCCCATCCCAGTACTAGGTTTTACATTTATGGCATTTAGCTGACGCTCTTATCCAGGGTATTCATATTACAAGTAGCCTAATGGAGTGTTAGGAGTCTTGCCCAAGGACTCTTATTGGTATAGCACAGTATAGTCACCCAGACTGGGAATCGAACCCCAGTCTCCCACATGTGGTGGTTAGCCGCTGAGCTACACCAACCACATGTTTTCCCTCTATGACTACAAGACTCAACAATAAGTAAGAAATTAGTAATTAGAAGAGGAGTTAAAAATATGTAAACAAAACAAAGTATTAAAAAATGTTTCAAAATACCTGATTGTGGCTTTAAGCCAGGAGACATCAATTCTGGTCTTGAGGTCAGTGTCCAGCACCGATTAGTGACGCCCCTGTGTTGAACTCGCCTACTAAACCTGATGATGAGTTGTGTTTGACCAGGGAAATCATCAAACCTTTCAAGCGTGAGGCTGATGACCCCTGCTTTAGGGCCTACATGATGCTCTCGGCTTCGTGAACCCATAAGACAATGGTTTATCCTGTCGTTATCTGTTGTTTTCACGTTGGTGGGGGGCTGATATATTTATAAATAGTTTATAAGCTATCTAATTTGTGCAGACACGCAAGCTGTTGAGTCACTTCAAACTTTTTCTGTTAGTCTGCAGTCAGTGAGGTCAGCGAATTGAAGACCAACTCGGACATTTCTGATGATGTCATCATCTGTGACATTACTGAAGATGCAGAGGTCACAGTGGATGCATCGAAAACAGCTGACGAAGGGTAAGTCGGTGTGCTTGAAATCTGTTCCTGCAAATTGCTGTGTCAGTTTAAGTAACAGCAAAGTTTAAGTAACAGCAAAAACTGTCGTATCTGAGCTGTTGAGGTATATGAAACGCAGACAGGTTAACATCAGAAACCAGATTCATAGTATGAAACGCTTTCTAGCTAAGTGTGTAGTAATAATAGTGGACACTAAAGTTTATTTTTAGACTGTAAATTCTTGCACTTATTTCCAGATGAGGGATTTGTATTTGTAGGAGGAGACCATTGGGTTTGAGGTGTACGGTGTTTTAGCTATATGTATCAGACTCTCCTTATTCCTATGTAAATACTTGTTTTAAATTCTGAAGCACCTTTACCTCCATGCATTGTGTCGATCACTGCATGAAACCTGACTTCTTTACAGGAAGGGTGAGAACAGTATACAGTACCCATCAAAGGTTTAGACACATCCAACTAAATGGATCTTAAAGACCCTACAGGCTCACAGTTAACAGTTACACACCTGCTGTACCACAGTATTGTACTTCTCCATATCTCCACCTCTAATATATATTTAGTGGTGTAAAACTTTGATCTCTTTTTCTGCACAGTGTAAACGCTCTAGTTCTCCTTTCAGTTTAGTGAATATTCATGAAGGACCGACCAATAGAACTTGCTTAGAAATAAACCTTTAGGAGGGTTTTAAGGTGGACTGTATAATTCCATGAGTGCTATTTTATAGTTTGATGTCTTCACTTTTATTCTACCGTACAGCATTAAGACAAACATAAGGAGAACCCACATGAGTAGCTGTGTTGTGTAGTGTGTACTGGCCTGAACCCACAGAGAATACAAAGCTTCTTTAAGTGCCTCCATATTTAAGAACACCTGCCGTCCATACGTATCAGTAATGTCATCCAAGTAGTTTGTTAGTGACCTTCTGAATGTAAGTACTTGAAGAAGCTGTGTCCACTTCAATAGAAGAAACATACTCTGTGATTCATCAACTACAAACTAAATGGTACCGTTGAACCACATCTTAACGTTTTGATTTCACAATCTCAGAACCATTGTTTGTTTCTGTATCTAATGTGCTGAAGTACTGACACGTCCCATTAATTACAGACTGCCCCGTAGTGTGGCTGCAGCAGAGCAATATGAATTACAGTGGGTCAGAGACGCAGCTCCAGCCCTGCAACTCATGTGTGTTTTGTCGATGTATTTTTCTGTAGAGACATTGAGATAGTTGAGGCAAACTATGGAGGCAGTTCAACGACAGACACAACGAGCACAAAGGAAAATACTCCAGTAGACTCTACTATCAGAGAGGACGAGGAAACGCCTAGAAGCATCATCAACACCCCACCGCTCAGCAGTGCCCTGCGGTTAAATAACCCATCTGCGCTGATTCAGGAGGATCCTGTGAAGATGATGGACTCAATCCTTAATGAGAGCGGGACCATCTCACAAAACATCAGCCTTTTGGGCAAGTAAGTAAAAATGTACTGTATCTACTTGGAGGTGTGAAGGTCACACACTTATGTCTAATGCCAAGCTGTGGCTAGAAGGCTATAAAGGCCCCCAGCATTGGGCTGTGGAGCAGTGGAAGTATGTTCTCTGGAGTGATGGAGCTTCATCCAGTGCCTTTTGACTGAGTTGGAGTGAACCAGAAGTAATTATCCAACATCACGACCCAGGTTTGCTAACGGCAGGTTAAGACTAAATACATTTAGGGCAGTGTTGACACGATTATGTTGTAACTGACAAATTTCCAGCAACAGGTCTGAAAATGTCTATGTAGTACAACAGGATCGAAGAACAGTTCCATAGGACTCAGATGAACAGTCTAGCATGTCAGAACATACAATAAAGAGAAAGAGGGATGCTGCTGTCGCAGCTGTCAGGTGGTACAAGCCACAGATGACATTTCACAATAACATCTGCTCGGTATTTAACACCACGACAACACAAAGCAGTACTACATTCATATTACCAAAATGCTAATGCGTTAATGCTAAGTGCTGGGGATAGACAGTCCTTACTGTCCTTTTAATAACAGCAGTCCAGTATCACACTTAGCATTTACATTTATGGCATTTAGCTGACCCTCTTATCCAGAGCAACTTACAAGGTTAATCATGTTGCAGGTAGGACAATGTGGTCTTAGGAGTCTTACCTCTCTACACCTCTTACTGGTGTAGCACAGCATACTCACCCTGACCAGGAATCAAACCCCAGTCTCCCACATAGGGCGGTAGCTTCCTGCTGGGTTGTGGTGATATCCGCTGCGCCATACCAATCACCAGTAGCCACTCCTGTTTCTTGACTTGCCTCCTCAGTGACCTGTGATGATTGGTCAGCATCAAATGTGTAGTGTTCCCGGTCTCCAGACCGTGACACGGCAAGAACGTATAGTACCAAGTCACATTGATCTTGGACATGGTGTGTGTGTGTGTGTGTGTGTGTGTGTGTGTGTGTGTGTGTGTGTGTGTGTGTGTGTGTGTGTGTGTGTGTGTGTGTGTGTGTGTGGTCAAAAGCCGTGTTAGCCTGTGTAATTCGTGGTTGTCACTTGTAGTTAATGCATTTGTGCACTGTCATTTCTCTCACTGTCATCAGTTGTTCAACATAATCTGTTCACTGATCAGATTTTATCAAGACGTGCCTTCCATTAAAATGCTGTAGGTTGTGTGATCTTTCATATGAAGAGTTATATACAGGGCTTCTAAGAAAAGATGGTCTCTCAAACAGGGTCGAGCTGATGGACTATTTGGACAGTATTGACTGCAGTTTGGAAGACTTCCAAGCCCTGCTGTATGGAAAACAGTTCAGCATTGACCCCAATATTCTGGAGGTATGTGTGTTTTTGTTTGTGTTGTTTTGTTTGTTTGTTTGTCTGTTTTTGTTTTTTTTTGCTTGCCCTTTTGTAAAATCAGTATATCCGTTTGTTTTGACCTGTTGGTTAATCTCTGTGATATTAGTGGTTCGCATCACAGCAGCAATTGTAGTGTCAGTTTGCAGTTTGTTAACCCATAGCTTACTAATGTTAACAGAGCTAACGTTAAGCTAACATTAGTTACATTACTTGCTGGGTTGTTGTTTGTTTTAATGTCAAATCATCAATCAAGCGTTTGTGAAGATGTTCATGTCCATGAATTTGGGGGATGCTAAGCTTCTGAAGGAGCACTGAAGACGCTGCGTTTGTGATGCTGTTGAGGTCAAATACTGGCAGTCATTCCTAGAATTGCCAATCGTACCTTTTAATTATTCAATATAAAAAGCAGTTTGTTTCAAAAGATCTCACTACTATATGCTTAGACTCGCAAATCAGTTTCATAAATCATCCATGTTTATTTTTTGTTTTTTTCCCCCCGCAGTCTTTACCACAGGAAACTGGCTTGAATGGAAAAGACAAAGTTCCCCCTGAAAACAAGAGTGAGAACGGCAATGCAGGTAATGTATGTGGTGGAATTCGGTTAAGGCCCTCAGATCTAAATCCAGGTTTTTGTTGTTTGTTTATTATTGAGAAGATGGCCAGCTGAAAACAAGTTAATAATATACAAGGCAAGACTTTGCTAATAAACAGTGGAGGTCAACAGTCACCCAAATCTCTTCTGCAAATATATCCCCAAACTTCTCAAAGCCCGGTCCAACTGCATCCAGGTCAGCTTCGTTAGGACACAAGAACTGACCGCATGGTTTAAAACCTTGTATGACTGTGGGCTACAAATATAAAATAAACTTTGCCGAGTAGCTGGATGTTCTGGACAGCTATTCATAGCAGATGTTATGCTGATTCCTGATTCCTTTCTGCACATCACAAAGTCTTATGTGTTCAGTTTTAATACACGTTCAGTTTTAAATAAAATGAAAGAGATTTCGGCACAGGGTACGCTGTCTGAGATAACTGGGCACAGTGTTCAGCTTCTTAGGTTTACAGCTCACAGTAGGCCACACTATCGCACCACGTCCTTAACCACATCAGCAATTTTGACTTAAATGGCGACCTGGATGAGGTTTGAGAAATTTGAGGTATTTTTAGGTTTACAGAGAAGATTTGGGTGACTTTGTACAAACTAGTGTTTGCCTCGCAGCTCCAGCACTAAACTCAAAAAGCAAAATCTGGACAAGTCTTAATTAAGCATTCTGTAAGCGAACGAATGGAACTATGTCTGGCTTTATAGAGCCAGTACCAATCCATCAACACGTACCTTCATCAGGTCCAACACTGATCGAGTAATGTCATTGGTCATGATTGGCATAGGTAATGTGAAGAGAGCGTGAGGCCCACAACCCCATAAACTGAGTTGATTCTACATTAGACTCGGAATTGAGATTAGAAATGAACTTGTGCCCCTCCATGACTTTGCAACTCATCATCTGATTCTCCCCTCAGACAAGCAGCTGATTCAGTACACCAGCTGCCCCCTGCTGGCCTTTCTGGATGGTTGCAGCCCTCTGCCCTCAAACCTCGAGTCCCAGCCTGAAGACCTGAGCCGGTCTTTACTGCAGCACAACAGCGAGGAGCCCATGGACCTGCTGGACTCCAGCCTGGAGAGAGAAGAAACACCCCGCCACACGATGATCCGCCTGGAGCCCCTCACGGAGGCGGAGGCCAGCGAAGAAACACTGTTCTACCTGTGCGAACTGGACTCGGACCTGCCTTCTGCTGACCAGTCTCAGGAACCTCCACTAGCCTGGAGGTCTGATTAGGAGCACCAAGCAGGAGATACAAAACGATGACTGAACATTTTTTGTACATATTCATCAAAATGATCTATTTATTGGATGGAATTGATTTGAAAAGTTTCCGGCCACATTTAATTGATATTCCATCATTTCATGTATGCTTCCTATTACTGTTACACTGTTCTGTCTCATGTCCACAAGAAGATGTGGCTGCAGTTGTGTTGGTGGTTTACATTGCAGCTAGTTTGCTATGTGAATTTTTTTTCCCTTTTTATACCAATTAAGTCTGTGACAGCGGGATTTGTGGGTGACGGTCCTGTAAGTGCCTGCGTTCAGATCTCTGTACATACTGTAGTTCCATAATGTTCTGGAAGTAGAGTGATTTTGCCTTAGTAAGCTTTGTCAGTATTCCAAGCTTGGTAATTGCATTAAAGAGGTTGCAAGTAGTTGGACCCCTGTGTGCCTTCCTGTCTCACAGACATGCTAGAGCTACACCACAACTGCATTTAATTACACTTGTAGAGGCTCCGAATGGTGTCCTGTGATAATCCATCCCATGCAGCTTGAATATCCTCACACAGTTCCTGCAGGTGGTGTGGTAGGGCTGGAGGTGGAGTCACACCAGGCCTTCTGGACGTGTGATGCATGGCAGCAAATCGTCCACCTTGGTGCTGACCACGGTGCCTCCATCAAGACATAAACGACACTCAGTGAAGATGACCCACTGCCATTCTGAGTAACCCCATGACAGTCTGGCACGACACCATTGTGACGTTGACGTGGGGTTAAGGACAGTAGTTGTAAGGGGCTGTGTATGTTTAGTTGCATTCTGGGTGGGACTATTTATGCAGCTCATGTTTGGCGATGAGTGTATGTTGACCAAGGTTCATACTGCTGCTTGATGGGATATAGAATTATTCTCCAGTGCAAGTTTTAATTGAGTATGGGATTTTTTTTTCTCAGAAGTGGAAAGCAGTTTTATAAACCTAATATAGTACAATGTAAAAGCTGCGTCAACATCGGTCAGACTATTTAGATTTACGCTTTGCAACCAGCCAACTAACTTACAGAGTAAAATTAGATGTAAACATAAAACTCAAAACTTCTCAACCCCCATATTCATAACCATATGCCCAGCTAATGCCCATATTAACTGCCATGTGCAGCACAGACAGCAGGCAGGACAGTTACAACGTTCACTCACAAAACATTCATACCCCATTTCGTGCCCCCAATCTATCAGTGCTGTAAACATAACAGGAAATGGGCCAACGATGGGTTTTAAACCTTTAATGATTAAGACGAGACAGGTAACAATGCACCTGTCAGAAAGACCAAAAATAAACAAACACAGCAGCATAAATGCCTATTACATCACTTAACAGCAACTACTAGACTAGTAACGTCCGCAGGCTGGTAACATGTCTACACGGCATAGGAGTGAGAAAGAAAACTACAGATCGGAAATCAGGATACATCAAACACACCTAAATGTGGGTCATCAGGTAAGAAAAGAATCAGTGCAAAACATTTCAACACAAGAATCAAGAAGTCAAAAACTCAACTAACCTGTGCAAGTTGCAAAAGGGTTAGCACTGTGGCATTTTACAGTCCTAACTAAAGGCCTGACTGAGTAGATCTGTTAGCATGCACAAAACCAGCAACACAGGCAGCAACGCTGGAAGGGAAAGGAGTCTTGTTAATATCCATCCACTGATCATGTTACTGAAACAGCTTGGGTACACCATTAACACGAGCTCTATGAGTTTTATAAAATCATATGATGATCATTAGGCAGGAAAAAGCACATAAAAAACCTAAACCTCTACCTAGCAATGATTCTGTTCATGCTAAAGCAGCAATACTGCGTCGTTATGCCCATGTGCATCGTTTCTGCCGTCACAACATAACATTACTTATTCATAACGTAACTTTACACTGTTTCTCAAGAATACATTTGCTGGATGCCTTCTGGTCTTTCTTTGGGATGTTCGTGTGAATGATCATCCCACCATAAATTTAGCTAACTGTTCTGACCTTCTTTTATAACATACACCACAAATAAATATCACTACGTAACATGCAGTCGTTAAAACAAACTGGAGGGCTAGCTGCAGAGGGAATGCATCGACTTCAGGTATTTACAATGTGACATCACTTTGCCTATCCTATACAGATGGATATTCACAATAATGATGGGCGAGGTTCACGCCGAGCTTTCCTCTGGCCGGCTCGTCAGTCGAAGTCACGGTTGGTGAGAACCAGTGGGGCCACCAGGGTCCACACGTACAGGGAAATGCAGATCCAGCTGGATGAAATCTTCACCCACACAGACGGCCATTTGCTGGTCATCACCTCGTAGTTGGAGTCAGGGCTGCAAATATTAAAAATAAATCAAATAATTTCAATCAGTTCACAGAGGCCACATACGGCCAAAAATATATACTCTAATAGGGCTGCAACAATTAGTCAGCGAAGTTGTTCAGCTGTGTCATTTAAAAAGGTACCATAGGATGGTTAACTGAATTTACAATGCATTAGATGCACATGGAGAGGTCCCTACATAGAGGACGGTAAAATATGCTGCGTCCAAAATCCTAGAAATGTTACGCAATAGCCTTAATTCATCAATATTTACTCCTCTAAAGCTTACATATAATGGTAACGGAGCAACGGAAACGCAAACGGCACACTGTGGAGAAATCTACCGCTTCAAGCAGTGAAGGAAATGGTTCCACATTGAATGCCCACCGGGCATGATGTTCGTCTTTAGCTTCCTATTCACCACCTTCTTGATTAAATCTTTCACTCCACCTTGTACAAGCACCTGAAAGCACCTGCAGCACTATTTAAGGTGCAAACAAGCTGGTGAATTTACAGGACCCTAGACAAGCCTGTTGTGTTGTTTCACATGTCACTCCGGACAGTTTCTCAAGCCTTGGACTACACCAAGCAGCTTCGCTTAGTATTTAACACTGGAGAGACTGAGAAGAGGAACAGGGCCATCTTTATTAGCATAGCAACTCCAACAGCAGCCTGTAAGTAGCAGCCATGCTGCGAGATTGTATCAGTGTTGGCTGGCTGAAGCTTCAGATCATCTTAAACAGAGTTTCTTAGTGAGGAACAACTTTAACGACTGTGCGCTGATGTCCAGATTGCTTATAGTATAGGTATAGGTAACGTTAGCTACTAGCATTAGCTCCATGGAACTAAACAGCTTAGATAAACACAACCATGACAACCTAGCTTAACTACGCTAGAGAAGATACAAGAAGCCTTAAATATAATCATTATTGACTCAGAGTTGGTATCATTTCCTGTCTGACACATTGCTCAACTGTGATCATTGTGGTATCTCACAGTCAACCAAACACCAAACACTTTCTAGGGTGGGTTTCCTGAACACTGAAAGCAAGGCCTAGTCACAACAAGGGGTTGAGCTGATCTGACACCAGACATACCTGTACCAGTTGGTCAAAGTCATCATGATGTAAAGAGATGCCAGGAACAGCATAAAGTGGAAGAAGGAGTAGCTGTATGTGACACCATCCTTTTCATTGTCAACGGCACGGTTTCCACCGTCTCCCTCATCAAAATTCTCTGGAGCAGGACCGTCCTCGATTAGAGCAGACTCGTCACTGGTCAAGGTGAGCTTGTTCACCTGGGTGTTGTTGGAGTTGCGGATACTGTAAAGACAAGAAGACTGCTTAAAAAAGATGGAGTGTAAATATGCATCAGTGCATTACAACGTAGCGATTAACCTGCATTGATACTGGAATGTTGGTAATCAGAGTTTTTGGTTCAAGAAAACATTTGTTTTATATGTATTTATGCATGCTGAATTTAAACATGCACATTCAGTTTTGGGCCATCACTCACATAAGGGTGTAATAAATGTTTGGGAAATCATAAAGCAGAACCATATCGAAATACTCAGTGGCCTAATGACACATAAAAACTAGGTCCTGAAATGTGCTCTTAAAAATAGCATTTTTGGGAATCTCATCTGCGCTTCTTCACCAAGACCCTCGGAACTGTCAGTGATGATCATACAGTTCCTGCAGTGGCATTCTTATATTTGGGCCCTCAAGCCATATAGGGACTAGGCTGAATGTATACAGATGTATGAAAGTTAGGAAAAAAACAACAGCATTTGTTACATAAAGATCAGAACTACACTCTGCAGATCACCAAGAGGAGCGTTGGGGAGGACTGCTCCAAGAGAGGATGGAAAATGATAATGAACTGTGACTGATCTTGGTATATAAAACCCATGCCAACATGATGGATTCCTGAGCAAATCCAAGAAAGAATTTAAAATAAATAAATAAAATAAAAAAATAAAAAAAATAGGATACAGTCCCTTTAAAAGAATTCTCAAATGTACCAAAATTTTAAAATCTTTGAAATATTTTTAAATAAACAGGTAAAATTGTATATATGTTACTCACTGCAAAACACACACTGCCTTCAGAAAAACGGTCTTACCTAGAATACAGCACACACAACAGGAACAGGACCAGTCCAACAATGCCCTGGGCATCCCACCACTGGACCACATGGTCCTTGCCAGCTGGGGTGGTGCTGTTCAGGCCAATAATGCCCAGCAGACTAGGGTTGCACTTACGGTCTGCAAAAAGACATTTTACAGACAGGTCAGCTGACATGTTCAACTGGTTGTTAAAACAACACTTGAATCTATTGTGGCATTCTTACCAGGCTCGTTGGTCATGGCAGACCAGGTCAGATACATGGTGTACAGGGTAACAATGGAGGACTGCAGGAGACCAGACCTGGGCTGAGACTCCTGAATGAAAAGAAAGAAAATAAATAAATAAATAAATGAATAATGATGCAAACAAAGTCTTAGGCCAGTTTTGGTAACCCTAGCAAATGACATCATCTGATGACTTTCCAAGAGCACACATGTGAACTTATCCTCTACAGAGCACACACACACACGCCATATCAGTAGGCACTCCTTCTTGTATCTTCACTTACATCCATTTCATCAGCTCCACTTACCCTATAAGAGCACTTGGTAGTTCTAAAATTGCAGATTATCTTACATTCGTTTCTCTGTTTATTCTGTTTTCTCTGCATATCCCTTTTCACCCTGTCCTCCTCTGTCCACTGTCTACTCTATTAGACTCTACTCCTTTGTTTGTCCACCTTGTAGATATGAAATCAGAGACGACAGCTCATCTGTTGCGTCAAAGTTTTGGCTGGCCATCCTCTAATCCTTCATGAGTGGTCCTAGAACGCCACCCACAGGACACGGTGGTGAACTATTCTTAGTACAGCAGTGACAATGAGATGCTTAAACACTCCAGCTGCACTGCTGTGTTTGATTCACTCGTACCAGAAGATCGCATATTAACACAGCACCATATCAAGGTCACTGCACGACCCAAACAATACCTGCTCTGTGGTGGGCCGGACAACTGAAGAACTGAATTAAGGGAAATAAAGAATACAGAGAAACAGATGGACTACTATCTGCAATTGTTGAATTACAAAATGCACCTACATGGTACATGGAGCTGATAAATTTAACACTCTGTGTAGATACAATGAAGTATACCTAATGACCGGTTGGTGTGTGCATGCATAGGTTTTCTATTTCACCAACATGCTAAGTTTTGCAAAAAATGCAAATGTGATGTAATAAGACAAGGGGTGTTTAATATTTTGCATATGCATACTGCATATACAGATGCAGTAAAGAGATATCTCCTAAGACTAAACAGCAGCTGTCATAGTACCCATGCTTTCTTGCGGAAAGAACAGAACAAAATAGGCATAAAAAGATTAAACCCAAAGAACAAACACAATGACTCTATAACGCCTTTCATTCACTACCTGAATTTTGGGCAAGATGGACATGACGGAGGCACCCACGCACAGTAGCATGTTAACACTGATGAAGGCTTTGTTCTCTGTGCATCCATCAGGGTGAGTGTAGTACACATAGAACATCACCAGCGAGATCAAAGACAGGGCATAGTTCACAGTTGTGGCAGAGAGAAGCGCTGTGGAGCACAGGAAGAACAACAAATAGGCCATTTTTAAACCACTACAAGCACATAAAGTAGAACAAACAGGCCTTTAAATGGTGCTGTTAACCAACAGTCCACGTTTTACTTTCACTATCCGAGCCCACTTCTCTTTAACACCAGCCAAAATGATTTCGATCTCTTCCATTTTTACAACTTTTATGTAACAGCCAGCAGAAACAAAAACCTTCTATGCTTCCCCAACAGCCCACTACCGAGTGCTTGCTGCGATGGAAAACAATGCCACCCAGAAGGTCAAGTCTTCCTCATGCCTACCTGCATACCAGCAGCGTGAGTTCCCCTCCTCCATCTTCTCCACCCATGACTCATTCCAGGAGTGAGCAAAGTCAATCAGAAGCACCAGCTGAATCAGAATGAAACAGAAAGCTCCAGCCATCCCAATATAGAACCACACTGGAACACAAGCACAAGGAAAGACATGGTTACTTTCCTGATACATCTGAAACCGGAAGACTAGCTAATACACTGATCAAAGCTGGGTTTTAACCTATTAATACAGTCTTTACTATCAATATGTAATTGGGAATATGTTTCATTGACACGAAATCACTACCAGTTGTAAAAGGGCCTTCGGGAATGAAGAATGCTCCGACAGCAATCGCAGTGGCAGCCGCAAACTTGAAGAACCAAAACCTGCAAGAAGATTAAAGATGTCTGAATATGACTGGTCCAAGTGAAAATAGGTCAACATCCTCTACAGGACCAAACAAGGCATCTTTCTGCAAACATCAGTCCACACATTCTATTTGGGGAGTTTGGGATATTTGGTGGTAGTATTAGGGGGAAGAGTTGATTGAGGGAGGCGGGAGAAACTGGGCTGGTGTTCTGGGTAGTTTCCTTCTGTAGCTAGAAGGCCTGACCCCTTCCTCTTAACTGTGGTAGGACTGGTTTTAATTTGTTAAATAGTATGTTAAATTTAGCTAATATACAACAATTGTGTATTAAAGTGTGTAGAAAATGTCTTAACCGAAAAAGACTTATGAAATTAAAAAAAAACATAGCATACATGAAAATATCGATGCTGTCCAATGAAAACCATGTATCTCCATTTTTGTTGATTTTTAGTTTAATGCTGTAGCAGCTGCTGTTTACACTGTGTCAAAATAGGACAACAAATGTACAAACAGAAATAGTCCAAAATTGTTTGGTTAAAAAAAACAAACACAAAAAAAAACAACAACCTCTGACTCCATTGACTTGAATTAAATTTCAATTAGGTTTTCCCTGCCATTTTGGAGATACTTGTTTTTCTTTGGACAGCAACCATGTAATGTAAAGTCCAGTTTACACCCAATATTTCATAAAATATAATAAACCTTATTAACCATAATGGTTACATGAAATGCCATATAATTAAAACTTCACAGACTTTGTATAACAAACTACTATAAGTTATAGATTCGTCACTGAACACTTACAATCTACACCCACTTTACACCCAACAATTTAAAGTCATCTAGTTCCTATGATATGCACTTCATTTACCCGTTATGCACAGCAGCTCGTGGATCCTGGCTGCTCTTGACCTTGATCATAAGGAGAGAGAAGAGTAGGAAGAACATGGCCATGCCAAAGCAGACGCGGTACACAGCCTTGTAGCCCACCAGCACATCACAGTTCACATGACCCTCTACACCTGGGATAGATGTACCCATGCCTCCTTCACAAAAGCCTGGAATCTGTAGCAAAACAAAACAAACAACAATGGCTGGAATGTTCCAGTTCATTTCCTCAGCACTAACAACATCTCAAACACGGCTTGCTGAAAGCAAATTCATAGGACCAAACGATCATGTACGCCATGCAAATGATTCATAAAACGAAGATAACACAAAAATGCAGCTGCATACCTTCTTCAGCTGCCCTTCCATGCCAGGCATGAGCATAATGCAGGCAATGCCCACTCCCAGAAGCATGAAGAAGGCGTAAATCAGCCGGGTGACGGTGGAGTTGTTTCCACTGGGGCAACATCTGCACAGCAGGCAAGGAGCACTGCCACAAAGGCAGGGAATCTAGAGGGAGGGAAAGTTCAAGTTTATTTAATTCAGAGTCAATGGGTTCATGGACTGATTGTACAGTTGAAGAGTAAACAAATACGTCTGGATACCCAGCTGCATCATTTCTACAGAACTCGGCAGTTAAATGGACCAGTGTAGATCATTTAGCCCCTTGTTATTCAGCTATTAATCTTCAGGCTCAACACAGCTCAACAGTCAAAGAGCCGACATCAAATAAACGAATACAAATCTGACCTCAGAGTTCACTTTAATACACATCGTTTGTCGCACCACATCATTTTCCCAGACTTATAGTCCAAATCTTAAAAACTGCTGTTTGAAGTGGTTGTTTTTGTATGTCACAAAACACATTTGGCTATATCTGTCTTTTCAGCCTACAGCAGCATTTCCCATTCGCACAGATGCTATAAAGAGTGCTTCAACCTGAACTGCTTGTTGCATAAGGAACAATACAGGGCAGCCAAACAGAGCCGAGCTCATTTCCCTATATCAGTGTTAAAGACGGTAAAAAAAAAACGTGGTATCCCTTGTTTAAGAGATAAAGAGAGATTAGAAATGACCATTTAAAATGAGTTACAAGTGGCACACATTCAGCCAATACAAATTATTACACCACCTAAAAAAGCTACATGAATTATCCATCTATCTATTACTTGACGAAACGTTTCAGTTCCGACACTGACAATCCATATGTGATCCCTAACCGTTTAATGACTTAATAAAACATGTAAATAAATCTGAATAAACATAATGTGTGAGGCATCATTCATGTCACTGTACGAACCACAGATTCCAAAGCACCAGATTTTCGTTACTACTGTTCACTCGACTTCAGGTAAAATATTTACGGTATGTGAGTTTCAGTGTTACAGCCAGCAACAAAGACAGGATGTCTTGAAGGACAAACTGAATCTTCCAGGACTTATCTAAGCAGCACGTGTTTCCTCTCAGCTGGGTGCTCAGTTTAATTTAGAAATCAAATCCCTGCACACTGGGGTCTTTACATGAGGTCAGGTTTTAAAACACTGTGAGTCACAGCTACATATTAAACCTGGCTGGTTAAATTACGATGCATCAGAGTAGATCTGTAAAACAAGCTTCTTCTTGCAGGTGAAATTTCTGGAGCTAGGAGGGCCGTGAACTGCACTGTCCGTAGGTACTTATGTTTTATTATAGGAGCAGGATGTATACCAATGCATTCACAGTCCTGATCATATATTTCCAAAGTAACTGATCAGTTGTCTGAAAACATAAATATTGTGGCATACCATGTGTAAAATGCCACAGCAGATTTTTGCCATATTGCCTGCTTCTCAATGCAGATTCGATATGGTTTTCATATGTTTACATATGATGTTGGCCATGTTATTATTACAGCGTTTTTTTGCAAACAAAAACTGCTTTTATATAAAACCTGGTGAAATTATCTGTATCAGCACTTCCAGATCATTTTAACAGTCTTATGATAATACTGATGACAATGATCATTTTGCTTTCTTTGAACGTGATATTGCATGTTTATATACGTTTATATATGTTTATAACACCACTCCCCCCAGGCAGGGGCGTAGCAGCAAATTCTGGGCCCTGTACACTCTCAATGTCAGCGGGCCCCTATCCATGCCAGTACACGAGGAACGTGAGCAAAAAAATGGGCCCCTCTCCCTACTCTGGCCCTGGGTAGTCAGGTCCACTTTTCCCCCCACTACCACGCCAATGCCCCCAGGTACCCACCACCTCAAGTGGTAGGCTTGGGTTCGAATCCCGGTCTGGGTGACTATGCTGTGCTACACCAATTAGAGTCCTTGGGCAAGACTCCTAACACTACACTGGCCCACCTGTAATATGATTAACCTTGTAAGTCACTCTGGATAAGAGAGTCAGCTAAATGCCATATATGATGTGGAATCAGTGCCACTGGTTTGCTGGATCAATAGCGGTCCTGAACAAAATCTATATAATTAAATTATTTATTTAATACGAGGGACACGGATTCTATCTCCTAAAGAAAAATTAATGAAAAAAAAAAAAACAACACTGCTATAAATGAAGGCGTAGTAGGGAAAGAAGGGCCTTATCGCTGTCCCTGACTGACATTCAGTAAGCAGTGATGCCCTTCATGAGTCATCCTGTGCCAGTCCTATTAGCAGAGGACTGCATAATGCAGGACTACATGCACGCAGACCGTTATGATGACGGCCCGTAACGCCAAAGACTGCATTGGTGACGTGCCAGACTGTCATGGAGTGACTAGCAGAATAGCAGCGGCTCATCTTCAGTGATAAGTCCCGCCTATGTTTTGGTGGAGATGAACATCAAATCCGTGCGTGGCGGCACCGTGGTCAGTGCCAAGACGAACGGGTTGTTGTCACGTGTCACATGTTACACGTCCAGAAGGCCCGATGCCACACAGAGACGCTACTTCTGTTTGTGTAGCTTAATAAATATTGCCCATATCAGTCTGAATTGATAATTTGTTGTTGCTGGTAACCTTTCTCTTCCTTCTTTATCCTCCTTACTTTTGAAGACTTATTTGATTTCAATCTAAGAGTTTCTGTTATGATATTTACCGTTTGTCACTTCTGAAAAATCACATGCTTTAACGTATCGTATCGGGATATCAACCTTGGTTTTACTTGGTATAGGACCAAATGAGAAATCGGTGGTATCGCCCAAACCTACCTATAATTCTGGGCAAAACAGTGCATGACAGTCTATAATGTTTATCTGGCGTGGCCCAGCGGAGGACGGGTTTGTGTTTAGAGGGTTGTTCGAATATGTCGAATAAAAATTCATCGAATAAACACTGCAATTCCTCGTAATATAATAACAGGAATATGTTTTTCTGCATATCGTGTAGCCCCAGCTGTGTGCCTGTCTTGTTGACACTTGATCTTGTTTTGACTTTCGTCGTGGCGCAATAGCCTGAAGCTGAACTGGACCCACTATTCGGCATTCTTATTCGAATTTTCAATTCCACCTTAAATGCCGCAGGAGTTCCGTTCTGGCGCCTCAGCCTGAGTGGAACTGCTGCGGAATTTAAGGTGGAATGGAACATTCTAGTAACCGCTAACGTCAGTTTCGTCGCAGCAGCGCTAGCAGACCTAGCTAGGCTAAGCTAAAGGTGGCGCATCCACAATAACAAACCCGGCTAGCTAGGCTTAGCCATGGCATTCAGAATCTGTATCTACTCGCCAAAAGATTAAGAGAAAGTACAGACCAAAGTCCACCGTTTCTGAACATACCGGGTTGTTTGTGTTTGTAGCTAAGCCTTTAGCTAGCCAACCATTTTAATCTCGAGCTAACGGCTGCTAAGGCCTGAGGAAACACCCAGCCAACAAGCTAATTTAGCCTCAAAAGTGACAAGCACACGGAAAATATTCAGAAAATCGGTTAAATATGATTATGGTTTCTATATATTGCTAAATGTCGGGTCGGACAACATCAATATAAGCCTTTATTTATTATATAAAGTCGCCGTTTCACGGCTCGCCTCTGGTTAGCATGACTTTTACAAATGGCCAAAAACCGTCCGTTTTGTCAGGATAACAACGAAACAGGGCCACAACGCTGCGTCGATTAATCATCTCGGAGCTTAATTAAAAAAACACACAGAAGATTATAAAAACTCACCCAGCTCGCCATAGAACAAAGACCGAGAACAGACCCCATGTTTGCACTGATGCGGGGCTGGATGAGGAAATGTCTGAAGATAGACGCAGTGTGTTTACTAAGCAGGGCAAGCTGTCTGGTACTGAGCTGGGGCGCGCTCCATTCCTAGTGATGGTGCATGCGCCCTATACCCTACCCCCTACTTTTTACTCCCTATTTTATTCTCCCTACTTTATCCTCCCTTCTTAATACTTCCGGCTCTTTATTTATTAAGACTCAATGGTCGATTGCCATAAGCAATAAGCATAAGCAGCTAAAGCAACTAAACAGAGACTCGTTTTCTGTACTACCTATCTCCTACTCTCCAGTCCATGCTCACTAGTCCCAACATTTAGAGACAGTAAATCTTATATTCATGGAGATTCCTGTTATGCTCCCATTGATAATGTAGTGTGATCTGCAAGATAAGGTATTTAAGATAATTAAATAAATTAATAATTGGCGTTCTTTTTAGTGAACACGGCAGCAGTGGAGACCACCGCCCAGTGCTCCTGAACAGCTGGGATAGCAGGCAGGTCATTAACAGGCATACAACCATAGGCACCTTGACTGCACCACTAGCTGCCACCCCCCAGCACAGGATTGCACAACACAGCCTCACCAACATAGTCTAAACTATTTATAAGACTTGAGCCTCACCTACTGCGTGTCCAGCGTTACCCTTGGTGCCCCAAACTCTTGGCACGGCAAATCAGTGGATTTTCCATATTCCAGCCTTATGCAGCTATATACGTTTTTAAACCAGTTTAATTCACGTTTATTAATATGTTATTTACGTTACATATTTACATTATATTTGATGTATGGTGCTTTTTAATCAGCAATACTTCATTTGGTATACTTTATTTATAGGAATTTTCCATTTATCAAAGAACAAGACATTAACTTAAAACAACAACAGCCAAATCAGATCACAAACAGACAAGCAAACAAGCAATAAATAAATAATATGTGCACTGTTATGTATTTAAGCAAAGATAACACAGTTCACTGATAGAAATATGGATTCATTGAGACTGGAACACATGTTCAGGAGACGTCTGGGTAGATTGGATTGGCTCATAACAAGCTTTTGCTTGAACTTGTGCAGTCCATGCAGTCAGCAGTGGACTTTTGGACCCCACTTGACATACTGGTGTTGTTGTAGGATTGTACAGGGTCAGCAGAGAGCAGCAGAGAGCAGCAGAGAGGAGCAGGGAGCAGGAGAGAAGAGCAGGGGGCAGGAGAGAACAGCAGGGGGCAGAAGAGAACAACATACTGTAATTTCCCAGCACAACTGCTTCAAGTGAACGAGGGGGGTCCGTTTCAATCCACATACGTCTGTGCTAACTAGGAAGCTTAGCTTAGTGTAGAATCATAGCTAAAGGCTCTCCTAGACTGCATTGCCTCAGTTAGTGTGCGATCCAACAACGCAGTCCTGGGAAAATACCTCACCCCAAAAATGATATCAATCTTTGATCAAACCATCGTGTTTGTTTATGCCCACTTGTTAACTGTTATGAGATGACGCACATGCCACATTATCTTATCATATTTTTGAAATTGGTTCCTGTTAAAGAGGTGTGTTGTAGAGGTGATTCAATTCTCAATTTTAAATCTTTCATCTGTTTAGCCCCCTTAGTCTCCAGTCAGTTCACTACATAGCAAATACTATATACACCACCAGCTGAAGGTTTACAGACACAATTAAACTTCTCTTTAATCTTAATGCTTCATTATAGAATGAAATTAACACTCATGGAATTATACAGTCCACCTTAAACACCTCCAGAATGGAGCTTTACAGGAGGATGGACCAGCTATACTAACCTGCAGTGGAGCTGATAGAACAAGGTTTATTACTAAGCAGGTTTGGAGCGATTCTATTGGTCGGTCCCTCATGAATATTCACTAACCTGAAAGGAGAACTAGAGCTTTTACACTGTGCAGAAAAAGAGATCAAAGTTTTTACACCACTAAATATATATTAGAGATGGAGATATGGAGGAGTATCATACTGTGTCCATCAGGAGTAGATGTGGTGTATCAGGATATGGACTGGTTCAGACTCTCATCAGGTGGAGCTGTTAAGTGTAAGACTGTAGTGTCTTTAAGATCACCAACTACATCTATTAAGTTGGGTGTGTCTAAACCTTTGACTGGTTGTGTAGCAATCAGAAATGTGCAAAATGTGGGCAAAATGCAAATTTTAACATCTGAGAATGGAACTGAATGAACAGAAAGACCCCAAAATCACGTAATGTTGACCATACACTAAAAGACTTTGAGAAGACTCTGAAAAGACTTAAAGTCTGACACCCTCTCACATCTAAAGACAAGTCACAGACTTTTAGTCACAGACTAGTCACAGGCTACGATTTTGCAAAGACTGGGAATCTTGCAGAGTCACTATTTACAAGACTGCAACTAGATTTTGAGATTATTTCCCATCATGCTCGCTGGTAGGCTAATGTAAACACTGTAGCCCCGTTCGGCAGTGTTTTAGCTAGTTAGCTTTAGCATAGCACAACTTCCTTCTGTTACAAGATAGGATAACGTGAACATAGCTTTAAAACGTGTGTGATTTAGAACCGGACTGTTTACTGCGCATCTCAGCGCGTTAATGAACTCCTGGATGTGTTTATGTTTGTGTCATCTCGGGGCTCGCGTTAAACCCGGGAATTTCGAGGGCTTGAGCAAATTCTGTCCACCTTTTCTCCTTTTCCACTCTGTCGTGGTATAAAGGGGAAGACACATTAAAAAGGCACTCTTCTCCACTCCACAGCTCCACCAGCTTCTCCTCCTTGTCGACAGTCCAGGAGAACCGCGGTTTCCGAACCCTCACTGGACTCCCCTCCATGCCCAATCTCTGCCAGACATTCCTGTACTTGGCTCGCGACTTCCGGTTCGGTCCCGAAAAGAGCTCTCCTATTGGTTGTCGACAGTGTTTACGTCGCTATTGGCGCGAGCCAAGACCTACGACTTTAGATGTAAGAGGGTGTTAGACTTTAGTCTATTAAAAGTCTTTTCAGAGTCTTCTAGTGTATGGTCAGCATAACTCACTATTAATATCTGCAGTTTAATACAATTACACTGATCATCAAAAGAATAGTTGCACCAATAGCTGCACCCAGAGGGATTCAGCTGACAGGAATGAAACTTGGTGGGTAGGTTTGATATCGTGCGACATGCAATGGTTCACGCTCAGAACGTGACTCAGAATAGCAGGAGGTCATCTTCAGTGTCGAGTCCCGCTTTTGTCTTGGTAGAGACGAATCTGTGCATGGACGCACTACGGTCAGCACCAAGATGGATGGTTTGTTGTCATGCGTCACACCTACAGAAGGCCTGGTGTCACTCTACCTCCACCCCTACCGCAAAATCTGCAGGAACTGTGTGAGAATATTCAAGCTGCATGGGATGGATTATCACATGACACCACCAGGAACCTCCACAACTCCATGCGGAGACGTCTGGCATGTTGCATTAGCTGATAGACACTACTTCTGTATGTCTAGCTCAATAGATATTGATCATATCAGCCTAAATGTATCATCATTTATTGTTCCTGGTAACCTTTATCTTCCTTCCCAACAGCACTGCAACCCCACACTTCCTTCTGGTGTACATTAGAATATGCATATGAGTGTACATTCAAAGCTGATGTACATTTAAATCCCTATTTATGTCTCATGATTAAATCTTCCTCCATTACAGAGGCAGGACAGATGTTTCCACAGAAGAAGGTGTAGTGGTTTGGAGGATACAAGGAGCGGAACAAAAATAGGACGTCCATCTTTGCTTGGTAGAGGACGTACAAATAGCAATGAGCTCCATGCACCTCGCGAAGCTGTTACATGAACACAGGGACAGAATTAGAGTCTAAGCAGATTACAGGTGCTGCTATAACTGGCAGGTGATTTAAACGTTGCCTATGATGTCAGGCTTTAAATATTCTTTGCACGCTCACTGTACTGGGCAGCTGATCATCAGGAGAAACTGCCTCAACTCTTTTGTTCAAGTTTATGCAATCAACAGTGATGGGTGCGGCCTATCACAGTTTGGAGGTGGGAGTTCCAGTATCTTCTGCCAGAAGGCAGGAGGGTGAAAAGTCCTTGCCAGGGTGCGAGAGGTCGTTCACAGTGCTGGCAGCCTTGTGGATAAAGCACTTGTGGAAGGAGATTTTGATAGTGGGGACAGATACCCTGATGAACTTCTCAGGTGTCCTCATTTTAGCGCTCTGCGGTCTGAGACGATGCAGTTCCCATAGCAGACAGCTGGTCAGGATGCTCTCTACTGTCTCCCTGTAGGATTTATTGAGGATGAAGGTGGGGGTGAAGGTGGTGATGAAGGTGCTGTCTTTGGCGCAATTCTTAGGAAGTGAAGTTGCTGCCCGGATGTCTTGGCTAGGCAGGTGGAGGTGAGGGTCCATGTGAGGTTGGACACCAAGAACCAATTTTTTTTTTTTTTTGTTTGTTTGTTTGCCAGAAATAAGACACAGAACAGGCCCGGCAGAGCAAACTGGACAGTACATATATACCAGTGATAATGAACAGGCGAAGTTAATATTCTTCTCGAAGTTAATATATCAATAGGTTGCTGGAGAAACGTAGGCTGCATCCGAAATCGCCTACTTAGTCAATATGTACTAGACTGAACCCAGTGCGCACTGCTTGTCCGGTGAAGCAGTAAGCTCTTTTAGTACGTGAGTACGTAGTATCCACGCAACCTCGGACATACTTGCCAACGTCATTTGACATAAGACGTCACGCCACGACTGTAGAAGTCCCGGCATTCATTCATATAAACACGTAACATGGGCTTTATATTCACCGCATAGTGGCTCATAATGTTACTCAGTGCTGCACAAAAAGCGGTAGATTACTTATACTCATACAGAGTCGGCATCCCGCTTTCCGACAGCTTCTCTTCCTCAGATCGGAACACCTCCACAGCTCCTGTGGAATCATGGGACAGCACAGTGTGCTGTGCTCGCATACTTGAAAATCTCACCGGAAGCAGAACGTCTTCCGGGGAACTTTCGCCTACTGCTTCATGACTACTGAGGGTTCGGACACACTACACATTCTCACCTACTGCGCAGTATGATAGTAGCCGGTTTCGGATGCAGCCGTAGTTCCCACGGACTCATGAGCAGAGACATACGACGTGACAGCACAGAGAAGGAAAAACGGTTATACAGTAAAAAGATAAAGGTTACCAGGAACGACGCATGATGATAAATGTAAACTGATATGGAAAACATTTATTGAGCTACAGATACAGAAGTAGTCTCTCTCAGTATGTCATCGGGCCACCATGTTTGCTAATGCAACATGCCAGACATCTCGAAATGGAGTTATAGAGATTTCTAATGGTGTCCTGTGATAATCCATCCCATGCAGCTTGAATTTTCTCACACAGTTCCTGCAGATGGTGCGGTAGGGATGGAGGTGGAGTGACAGCAGGCCTTCTGTTGTGACCCGTGACAACATAAGATTCATCTTGGCGCTGACCACGGTGCCTCCACACACGGATTCGTTGGGCGTCTCCACCAAGACTAAAGCGGGACACATCACTGAAGATGACCTGCTGCCATTCTGAGTCACTCCATGACAGTCTGGCACGACACCATTACACTCTTTGGTGACGTTGACGTGGTGTTAAGGACAGTTGTGGTAACTGTGTGCATGTGTTGTGCAGCCGTCTGCCAATGGTGCTGGCCCTAACAGGATGACTCATGGAGGGCATCACTGCTTCTGTATGTCCACAATCGTGGCTGTTGGGTCAGTAAGGTACAATGATATTGAATCACTGGCATGTCTCGCTATGTCAAGCCTACCCTCCAAGTTTCATACCTGCTGGTTGTTTCCTTCTGGGTGCAGCTGTTTGTGCACCTATCTTTTGGTGATGGGTATAATATCACAATCAAATAAATCAGATGAGCAGAGTAACACAGTGTGTAGAAGGTACAGAGTGTAAGGATGTGGTATTTGTATAGCATGTAATCCGTGTTGAGTCTATCTGCATGACAGGAATCTCCTCAGGAAAGCCTGGAGCACAATACAAATTGACTGCAGATCAACAAACTGCTTTACAAGCCAGCGGCAAAGTTCTCCCAGCCACACAGACAGACACTGGCAGTGTCTCTCCCTGATCTGTGCTAAACTCGTCAATTGTATTGTTGAGTAAACGCACATCGATGTTTCTCTGAACAAAATATTGACATGATTCCACTAAAGCAGAGTCATATACAGAGTGCATGAACCAGCACAGAAGTAGAGATCAATTCTCCAGAGAATCGGTCCTGGTAATGTAGTTAACTGTATTTATTATTTATAGATGTTACACATGGATGGCGAATATGTGAATATCCTAGCCCAGTGATTTCCATCAGACTGTCCGATTTCCCAAGTTTTCATTGTGTTCAGGATTAGATTCCTCAGCCCTGGAGACACTATGCAGACCCCCAGCCCACATGGAAGCTCATTCCTCTCAGGCAGACAGGAAGCAGTTGTTGGTAGCAGTATGTCAAATGTTAGACTTATAATTTCAAAGGTTTTATTTCTATTTACTGGTATTGCATGCATAGCCCAAGCAGAAAGATAAAGCACCTTATCATTACCGTAAACGTAAAAGAGCTTAGATTACCGTAATATACCTAATAGCATGGAACGCATCTCCACGAGCAACAATAACAGCTGTGCTTGGATTCACCATGGACTGGACAAGTTTCTGGATGTAGGCTACATCAACGTTCAGTCACTGCAGTTGGGCCAGATTTGGTGGATGCCTTCCCTGGCACAATTCCGAGGAGAATTCCCTGTAGACTGGGATTGTAGCCACTGCTGGTAGACCCATATGACCGTACGCTTCCATACACCTGCAAATTCAGCTACTTCCTTCACACTATGGTCTTTGGCACGTCCACATACAGTCACTCCTTTTAGCCAATCATTAACATCTGCTAGGAATCCCGTCACTCACACCTTGCAGGTATTTATAACCCCATCATCCTGAAATAGCACCATCTGCAGGAGTGACTAGGTGAGTAATCTTTGGTCGGGTGAGCTTATTTTTGGATTGTTCCTGACAGCCAGAGCTGAGCTCAGAAAATGGGATATTTGGGTTTCAATAGATGCAGGTCTCAGACTGGACTGAGAGACCAGACAGTGTCTACAACAACGATGGAGGACGAATATTCGTTAACCCTAATTGTAACTTACAGTGTCAGTTAACAGTGTTAGCCTTGTATCTCCGGTGATGTACTGTTTCCGCCGTGCCTTGAGCTTGTTGCAAAGTTGGGTGATTGGTGTGGTGCAACAGATAGCAACAGGACTACCACCCTACATGGGAGACTGGAGTTCGATTCCCAATCTGGGTGACTCCTGGGTGAGTCCTTGGGCTCGTGACATTTCACTGGCCTATCTGTAATACATCAAAACCTGTAAGTTGCTCTGGATAAGAGCATCAGCTAAATTCCTAAAATGTAAACCAAGCACAATTAAGCAGAAGTTGGACACCAGAGCTGTCTTGACTGGCCAGCTACATCTGGAGTAAGTGGAACAATGGGTAAATGAGTGAGATGTCAGTAAAGTCATTCAAAGAGGTTTGGTGTGAAATCTGTCAGAATTGTTCACAGTGGTGGTGATAGGAACCAGATGGCCATCTCTAAAAGCTCCCTCGCAGACAGTCACTCCATGAACTGGTTAGATATCTGCAGCCAGAGATCTGACACTATGATGTTTTGGCTTAAAAGGAATTTTAATAGATTCATTTGAACAGGGGTACATGCAGGAGTTCTGAATCAACACATGGTTTTTGAGGATGCAACCTTTTACAGCCTTTCTACATGCAACCTTGAAATGCAGCTGCTGAAGAACTCCAAGGTGAACATGTAGCGTGGTGGTGAATACAGATAACACAGCCAAGCTGCTCCTCAGAGGAAGGTGAACACCTCCCTGCAGAGAAGGGATCAGCTCCACAGGCTCTCTGTCTCACCGAAAGGTCATCTGCAGGAATCGTTTATTAATAAAGACTGGTTCCAGTCATTCATCTGCTAACCTTGAGGTCAGAGCAGAGAGGTGAGATCCTCTATGGTAGTGGAACAGCATCTATTTTTACCCTTGCAGGTCACAACACAGTATCACTAAGAGAGGACACTGACAAACACTAAAGGGATTGTATGACGTGTTTGTGTTTCATGTTGTCGTGTTGTGCTCTTTATATATATATACATACATACATATATATATATATATATTTCTATCGTCGCTGTCTAAAGAGAAATATGTATCTCCATTTTTGTTGATTTTTACTTTTATGCCTCAGTTAATCACATGAGCTGACTTTCGTAAAGAATGGACCAACAGGAATGGCCCAAAACGGCTTGGAAAGACGTCTGGTTCCATTGACTTACATTCAAATTAAATAAGGCTTTTGGCCTTTCCTTTAAAGTTGCCATTTTAAAGATACCTGTTTATCTTTGGACAGCAATATATATGCAATATATATGTATGGGAGATTCCAGAATTGGAGGACATTTCTCCGTCCCAGCCATGAAATTTCAATTACTCCATGCAGATAATTGCTCAAAAATATGTATATTATACAGTGAGGAAAATAAGTATTTGAACACCCTGCGACTTTGCAAGATCTCACCTCGTGGCGTATCAATGATCCTAAGAAAGGTGAGGAATCAGCCCAGAACTACACGGGAGGAGCTGGTCAATGACCTGAAGAGAGCTGGCACCACTGTTTCCAAGGTTACTGTGGGTAATACACTAAGACGTCATAGTTTAAAGTCATGCATGGCACGGAAGCTTCCCCTGCTTAAGTCAGCACACGTCCAGGCCCGTCTTAAGTTTGCCCATGACCATTTGGATGATCCAGAGTCATGGGAGAAAGTTCTGTGGTCAGATGGTCTTAATTCCACTCGCCGTGTTTGGAGGACGAAGAATGATGAGTGCCATCCCAGAAACACCATCCCTACTGTGAAGCATGGGGGGTAGAAGCATCATGCTTTGCGGGTGTTTTTCTGCACATGGGACAGGACGACTGCACTGTTTTAAGGAGAGGATGACCGGGGCCATGTATTGCGAGATTTTGGTGAACAACCTCCTTCCCTCAGTTAGAGCATTGAAGATGGGTCGTGGCTGGGTCTTCCAACATGACAATGACCCAAAGCACACAGCCAGGATAACCAAGGAGTGGCTCCGTAAGAAGCATATCAAGGTTCTGGAGTGGCCTAGCCAGTCTCCAGACCTAAACCCTATAGAAAATCTTTGGAGGGAGCTCAAACTCCGTGTTTCTCAGCGTGTTTCTGGAGAAGAGCTGTGTGGAGGAATGGGCCAGAATCCCTGCTGCAGTGTGTGCGAACCTGGTAAAAAAAACTACAGGACCTCTGTAATTGCAAACAAAGGCTACTGTACCAAATATTAACATTTATTTTCACAGGGGTTCAAATACTTATTAAAAAATCATACATTGTGATTTCCGGATTTTTTTTTAAATTATGTCTCTCACAGTGGACATGCACCTAAGATGAAAATTTCAGACCCCTCCATGATTTCTAAGTGGGAGAACTTGCGAAGTCGCAGGGTGTTCAAATATTTATTTTCCTCACTGTACTTGTCCTGAGACATAATGTAAATAAAATTGTAGTAGAACATATTATTTCAAAATATTATTGTCGAATTATATTATATAAGAACCCACTAAAATTAAATTTTTCATTTGTCCCACCTTCTGAATGAACGACTTTCATATCAAATATAGAGTTAAAATAACTTGAAATCACAATGTTTGGTACAGTTGTGTTGATATATGTCTCTTGTTATTGTTTTGACAATTAATTTCATCATCAGCACATTTTAAACAATTTAGAATTATGCACTGAAGCTGTGTCCCACAACATCCATGCAACCCTGTTACCATAACCTATTTAGCTTGGCAGTGCAAGTGGAAATACTGTGTTCAACATCACACAGAGGAAATGACATCATTAAGTCGTTTGCTAACACCACAGATGGACCAAAAGTAATCCCTCTCTTCCATCTTTCATATCTTTCCAATCTTTTCTGCCTTGATTGAATGTGTCACTCTAACCTGAGCAACCCCGTAACCCATAGAATAAGAATAAGCATTCATTTACAACTCTTGCATTACAGAAACAGGGTTGCACATCCTTCACTTCACTCAGAAAGAACAATCAATTATTCATAGTATCATAAAATCTGCATGTAGAAATGAGTATTAACTACATGTCAAAATGCATATTATATTTGCTAGTTATGAATGATGATAAATTTAGACAATATGTATTGAGCTACACATACAGAAGTAGTGTCTCTTAGTATGGCATTAGGTCATCATCTTTGCTAACTCAACATGCCAGACGTCTCGGCATGGAGTAGAGGCTCGTATTGGTGTCCTGTGGTAATCCTTCCCATGCATTACATTTACGGCATTTAGCTGACGCTCTTATCCAGAGCGACTTACAAGGGTAATCATATTACAGGGAGGCCAATGTAGTGTTAGGAGTCTTGCCCAAGGACTCTTCTTGGTGTAGCACAGTATAGTCACCCGGACCGGGATTCGAACCCCAGTCTCCCACATGTGGTGCCACAGTCACCCAGAGTGCGATTCAAACCCCAGTCTCCCACATGTGGTGCTGGTTCCCTGGTGGGTAGCAGTGCTATCCGCTGAGCTACACCAACCACCATACAGCTTGAATATTCTCACACAGGTCCTGCAGATGGTGTGGTGGGGTGGAGGTGGAGTGACACCAGGCCTTCTGGACATGTAACAATAAACTGTTCATCTTGGGGCTGACCACAATGCTTCCACAAGACAAAAGAGGGACTCATCACTGAAGATGACACACTGAGGTGTCACTCCATGACAGTCTGGCACGACACCATTGCAGTCTGTGTTGATGTTGACGTGGTGTTAAGGGCTGTCGTTGTAGCGGTGTGCGTGCATGTAGTCCTGCGTGGTGCAGCCTTCTTCCAGTGTTGCTGGCACTAACAGGATGACCCATGAAGGGCATCCCTGCTCACTGAACATCCACAATCCTGACTGTTGGGTTAGCCAGGTATTGTGATAAGGCCTGTCCTTGCTGACGTCACATGCACAGCCAAGCCTGAAACTTCCGCATGTCTCACAATGTCAGACCTACCTGTACCTGTTGTGCACCTGTTCTTTTGATGATGAGTGTACGTAGCTAAGCCAGCATGTTGACTCCTGGTTCCCCTCCCAAATGAGTTTCTCTACATGAAATGACACCAGAGTGGCATAATCACTCAGTGACAGTTCTCCTTTAAGGCCTAATCTGTTTTCCAGCTATGGCTGTAGTACTACAATGAACCTGAGTGAATCGTCATTCTCCTTTTCCCACAAATACGGCTTTAAGGACAGCGATTCTCTGAAGGCACAGACTTTGTGTGGACTAGTTGTATTTTTGGCATTTAGAGAAGATTAAGGACAGCTTAATTCTCTTAAGATGGAAGATGCATTACATATAACGATCACATTAGAGCGAGTAAGTGAATGAAATGCCTTAGCACAAAATAGCATTAAACAAACAAGATAACTGACAAATGGCTGAAGGGAAATGGTAATCACTAAAGCAGCACCTGGACTGGCCGTGTGGATCCCGCCAGTAATTAGGGCTCTAAAAGCATTAAGCCCCAAAGCATTAAGTAAGGAAGTAGGCTCATCTTCAGCCGTCTTCAAGCCAGGGCCTGTTGAGTAATGTATAGCTGTTCTTAAAGGAGTACTCCAGTGTTTCTCTGCAGTATCTCTATTTGCCCTGTAGCGTAAAGTCAATTACCATGAACCATCATCCCAGCGTGTGTCCTCAGAAGAGAACAGACAACCTGTTGACTTATAGCAGAACCTGATGAGCGGGCTCGGCTCCAGGGCTGCTCGGTCTCCTGGTTTCGTGGACAGTCATGCATTTTTAAACTCACTATTTCACCTCAGGAAATGAATATTCTCTGGAACTGTCAGAAGTAATGTTCCGTCACTTCATAATTAAAAGCATGTCCTGCAGCCCTCGCGCCTGGCTTTATTTTTGGAAAGAGAGCAAATCTGGTGAATGAGCTGGCCTCTCGTGACTGGGGATGGACAACAACAACAACAACAGCAATAATAATAATAATAACAACAACAACAACAACAATAATAATAATAACAATAACAATAACAATAATAATAACAATAACAATAATAATAATAATAATAACAATAATAATAACAACAACAACAGCAATAATAATAATAATAATAATAACAACAACAACAATAATAATAATAACAATAACAATAATAATAATAATAACAATAACAATAATAACAACAACAACAATAATAACAATAATAACAACAACAACAATAATAATAATAATAATAACAACAACAACAATAAATTAAAATAAATAACAATAATAATAACAATAATAATAATTTTAGCTAGGTTCTATTGTTCCACTACTATGCCAGCACAAACCTAATATCATGTACTGTATACAACCTCAAGGTGTTTGAACAGGAGTATACTGTCAACCCATTTATTATTTATTTATTGATTTATTTATTTATTGTTGCAACAACAAAAACAACAACAATAATAGTAATAATAGTAGTAATAATAAAAATAAAAATACTACTACCTCTAATAATAATAACAATAATAACAGAGCTCTATAATTAGGCACAAGCCTAATACTATGTACTGCACAAATCCTGATAGGCCCATTATGTGCACTGTTTGAATAGCAGTATTCTGTCATCTTACTCAGAGATATGCATATTACTGTTATTATCATGATTATTATTTATACTATTAATAGTAGAAGTATTATTATTGCAATGACAGTAATAATACCACTACTAATAATAATACTAATAATAACAACAATAATACGTTTCTTAAGTGTAATAGTAGAAAATATACTATAATAATTATTATTCATAACAATAATAATCATTTCCCACCAATAGCCCAACAGGAGTTGTCCAGACTTCTACTTGCTTAAAGGGAATGTCACCCAGTTTTCTACATTTGCTCCGGAATTCTGTATGTGTGTAAACAGGCCCTCAGAGTACTTTGGTTTGAACAGGTTCACTGCTGAGACACTTACAGGGGTCACCATGTCTCTTTCACTTTATTCACTATCCAGTACCACCCTACTATCCAGGACCACCCCACGTGTCTTCTGTGTGTTTATATGTAATGATCATGATGGAAAAACAGTCGTAAATCTGAAAATGATAAGTTTTCATAAAGGCCTATTTTGCCTCACAACACCCTGCGCGTCCCCCTCCGCCGTGACGTCTTAGCCGACGCCTCAATCATGTAAATAAGCTGAAAATGTGAGAACTCGGTGGAGTTCCCCTTTAACAGAACAATACCTGATCTTCATATGAACTCAAGACAGGCTGTAGTGAAGAGTGCGCGCTCCCGCGGCCAACTGGGGGAGCGCGCGTGACGTCACCGTTAGTAGGGAGAATCACGACGAGGAGGCGGAGACGGAGAAGCAGGAGGAGGAGGATGGTGACTGGTGTGAGCATGCCGAGGACTTCTCCCAGCGGGTAGACGGCCAATGTGCCTACTGACAGACGGAGCCTCGTCTGCGCGGGACCCCTCGGACTCTCGGTAAGCCAAAACGCTGAAGCTGGCCATCTTGTCGGAATGGCCCGTTTCACCTTACAGGGTGCAGCGGTAGCATTCTGGCGCGTGAGTGTAACTGCTGCATCATTTAAGGTGGAACAGAAAAATTCCCAAAAGATGATGCGCTAGAATGCAACCTCTGCACCATTTAAGGTGGAACGGATTGTAATTGCTGCACCGTTTAAGGTAGAACGGGAAGAATAGGGAGCCAACTTCAGAAGCCTCGTCCTTGAGTTGGTGTCAGAGATGCAAGTTGGGTCCCTCACTGCTGGATTCAGATGCTCCTTTGTTGTTGTTGTTGTTCAGGTTTCCATTTAAATCCAGCTGTTTATTCAACACGGACACATGTGCACAGACTTTCAGTGTGCTGTAGCCTCGCTGTGCCATTGTTCCCTGTCTGTCTGCCTGCCTGCCTGCCTGGCTGTCCACTCCTTTATCAGCCCCTACGTGATATGTGCCACAGGCAGCAGAGCCCCTGTATAGTGATCACTAGCGTTTCAAAGCATGTCCTGTTGAAGGCAACACAAATGACATGTATGATAAGCTTCTGGGATCCAGAACATGTGCCCTTGTGCTTGCAGCAGCACGGACGCAGCCTTATTGTGTCAGCAAAGCAGTCGCAGCCTTGAGCCACCTGCACTATAAATAGATATAATGTGCTTAATGTACAGTCTGGGTGTCTTATAATGGCAGAAAATCACAGACTCAGTCTTGGTCATCTCACTGACCTTGGAGGCAGCCTGCAGTCCAGTGTTGGCCTCGGATCATGTGCCTGACTGTTCAGCTTCTCCCTGAGTAAATATGGAAATATCTCTAGGAACAAATCCATAAGCTATTCCAGTCCAAATGCAGATTATCCCAGTATGCAGTGGCTTAATGATGCATAGCACATGTGACATGAGGGTAGCACAAATGGCATCACATTAGGAAACAGTCAGTTGGAAAGCACATCGATATTAGGCTACAAGTGCTGTAATGCATCTCATCGTTGTCGTCCAATTGGGTTATGATAAAGCCTATGCCTATAAATCACAGGGATTGTGGGAAAACGGTTGTGGTATTGTTGATAAGTGACTGTATTACAATACACACAGACATGTTATTGAGCTACACATACAGAAGTACTGTCTCTCGGTATGGTGTCGGGCCGCCATGCTTGCTAATGCAACGTGCCAGACGTCTCGGCATGGAGTTGTGGAGGTTCCTGATGGTGTCCTTTGATAATCCATCCCATGCAGCTTGAACATCCTCACACAGTTCCTGCAGATTTTGCAGGATGGAGGTGGAGTGACAGCAGGCCTTCGGGACATGTGAGGTTTATTTACCTATAGGCCACCTTATACTACAGATGTTGTCACAAAGCAGCGTTACAGAGAATCCGGGTCCAAGGTTGACAGTGGCAAGGAAAAGCTCCTTCAGAGCAAGAGGAAGAAAGCTCGAGAGGAAGCAAGACTCAAAAGGGGAAGCCATCCTCTTTTGGTCAACGCCAGAATGCAAGACAAGCACAAAAGCCAAATTAAAAGGATGTGAAATTACAGTTCCATGCAAAAATGAATATAGAGTAACGGATACATGTTGGAGAACCATCAGAGTAGCAGACCTGGACGTTACTGATACCAGTGAAACCAGTGACCGCTGTAAGGAGCTTATCGCAGTGGAAAACCTTGAGCATCAGTAGCCGCTGCTAGAAGCCTCCAGTGATGATCTATTACAGGGAATGTGAGAAGTGTTCAGTGCTTTGTGAGGCAGAGGGAGAAACGTCTGATTCGTCTGTGAAGCAGGAGAAGAGGAGTCTGTGTTGAAATAAGCAGAATACAGATCATGCTTTTAGCACCTCATGGACAGATGCACTTGTTGGGAAGTTCTAGGATGCAGAACATGACTCTGCTTTGTGTGCACACATGCCATGCACACATAGGGAAGGCTTCTGTGTGGAAACTTCACATATGCCTGCGTGATGCGTGTGCAGCTAAGAGGGAGTCCGGTTCTGAAATTGGAATTCGGCCCAACACCAACAAAGAAGAGAACAGGAAGAACCATGTTGACTCACAGGGTAGAGTAATATCACAGGGCTTTAATACAGGAGGTTCAAACGTTCATGGCTGATTTGGTGTTTGATCGACCGGCCAAACTTTTTGGTATGAGATGTTAGTTATTTTCGTGCTGCTCCTGAATCGGGACTGAGTGTGTCTGATATTTGGCCTCTGGAAGCACTACCAAACGGCATGAAACAAGGATGACATGGATAAGGAACGAGCCTGCATCAAAATCCTTGATAGATTACATAGCCAGGCATGAACACTCTGCTGACCGGTTTCCTATGTTTTCCTGTTAGCCTTGAGACTGTCTCGTATCCTGCTCTCTCTTTTAGCTCTCGTCAATGAGTAAAAGCCAGCTTGGGATTTACTGGTCAGTTTCTCTTTTCTCATCCTCCCTTCCTTCAACAAGTCTTCTTCTGTCTCTTTACCGCCTCTGCCATGATGTCCATGCTGGGAATACCGAGCTACAGGGGTTGGACAATGAAACTGAAACACCTGTCATTTTAGTGTGGGAGGTCTCATGGCTAAATTGGACCAGCCTGGTGGCCAATCTTCATTAACTGCACATTGCACCAGTAAGAGCAGAGTGTGAAGGTTCAGTTAGCAGGTAAGAGCACAGTTCTGCTCAAAATACTGCAATGCACACAGCATTATGGGTGACATACCAGAGTTCAAAAGAGGACACATTGTTGGTGCACGTCTTGCTGGCGCATCTGTGACCAAGACAGCAAGTCTTTGTGATGTATCAAGAGCCACGGTATCCAGGGTAATGTCAGCATACCACCAAGAAGGACGAACCTCCACCAGCATCACGTAGTGTCCTGGCCACTATCCTGCAAGAAGAATGGCTTAAACTCCCTCTGACCACTGTGCAGGACGCAGTATATGTCATTCCCAAGACGAACCGACGCTGTATTGGCCGCAAAAGGAGGCCCTACACCATACTAATAAATGATTGTGGTCTAAAACCAGGTGTTTCAGTTTCATTGTCCAACCCCTGTAGCTTCTTATAGATCCATAGACCCATAGTTGTTGGTGTGTGATGTGGTGCTGTAAAGGGTTGCACAGTTCTTGTCCATCTGGGAGTGGCAATGTCAGAGATGCCGTCCTCCCTGTTGTAAGTCAGAGTACCACCAGAATCATTTAGAAGATCTTATTAGGAAGTAATGTTGTTATATAATGTTCTCTGAACCCTTCAGATGTCTTGACCACCACTACTGTGAGCGATTCAGATTCTGTACTGACCCATTTCTGTTGATTGTTCAGATATCGCACTTGAGTTCGAATACACTTGAGTTTGTCATTTGTTGCCTTATTTGTTGTGACCCAATGTAATCTGTGTAGCATAGAATTCAAACTCCACAAGCATTGCCCTCAAACCATGGCTATGCCCAAAATGGCGTACTTAAGCAGTAGGGATGCACCGAAATAACAATTTCTGTCCGAAGTCGAAGCAGAACAAAATAAACATTTGGTTGAAGGCCGAATATCGAACACGGTTTTTCATCGTGCCATATTTTTATACCACTGTATAAATTAAAAAGGCTAAGTCCCAGATAGCAAGGGGATGTTAGCCAGTTCTGGCAAAGATAAGGCACTGCTGGCCTACTGTCGGAACTGGCAATCTGCTGTGAGCCAAAGCTGGCCCACATATTTACAACATGCATTTGGCCCAGCTGTCCCAAAAACAGATCTGGTCCACTTCTGGTAAAGATACCGCAGAGTGGCTACTTTGGGCTGAGGTGTGGCCCTAATGTGGTGCATATGTAGCTTACATCTTGCTACCGTGGGCGTTTCACCGAAGTCCCCTGAAACCAAATGGCCCAGATGGAAATGTGGGCCAGATTTGGGCCGGAACAGTTTTGCTGTGTGTGATCTTGGCTGTTAAAGAAAAACCAATCACTAAACTGCAGAGTAAACATCCGTACTGAACACTGAACATCTCAACAGCCCAGCGGACACACTAACAAAGCACAATCTGACATGCCTGCTGCATTTACAGAGCGCCTCACTCCATGCTGGCTGAGATTTTACACACACCGGAAAAGAGAGAGTGATGAGAAGCTGCAGTCTGTTCTGTTCTCTACTCATTCTGGAGTTCCGTTTGGCTCAAATGCTAGAAGCTGAATAACACTATCCTACGTCTATGGGCAGGAACAAATTCAAAATACCGAATGTTCCACAACCAAAATGATTTGGCCATTGGAGAAGTACACACTGTCAGCACATGAGTAAGCAGCATCTATACTTTCTTGGACGCACCACATAGTATACACTACATATGCCATTTCGGAAGCAAGCCTGTGTTTCACAGACATCCTCATAAGCGCCCTAACAAGTGTACAGCTGTATACTGGCACCAAGGATGCTTCCACACCAGGGAAGCATCAGCCTGCACAAGGGGAAGAGAAATGTAATGTGACAGCTCGAGCTGCTGAGGATGTATAGCAGCCTCCTGCATCTCCATCTCCTCTGGGCAGCTTTGACTCAAATAAACCGAGTGCCCTTTCTCAACTCTGAGATTGAACTCCTCAGGCAGTGTTATTTTTATCAGCAGATCACTTTTTTTCCCAATCGGTCCTGATTGGTGTTACATAAAGTCATTCTGTCCTTCGTTAAGCTCCTTCGTTAGGCTACTGTTGGGTTCATCAGCAGCATTATTGCCATCTAAGGTACCATTTAAGAAAAAGAAGTTTATTTTTATTTTTTGGGGGCAATGTTAAAAAAAATCTCCTATAATTCGGTGGGAGTAATAGATGCCTCATGCCAAGGGTTAAATGAGACATGAAATTACCCTCCATCACCCTCCAGCACAGACAGATTAGTCACCAGAGAAGAGCAAGTCCTGTTCCACTGCAGGTTTTTATTTATTGACTCGCTCACTGAAAGATGAATTCGATGATTTTTGCCTTTCTGTTTTTCAGACTGGATTTCTTAGTGGGCTCTCTGAGAGTTCTGGAAGCAACTATGAACATAAAAACCCCAGAAAGGTTGTAAAAAATACAAAACAGCATTACTGGGAGTTTCTCTGTACACTTTATTACCCTGTTCTTCAGTGGGCAGGTAGGTGGGTGCACTTAGCACTGCAGGGAAACTGACGTGGTGGTGGTGTGGTAGCGTGTGTTGTGCTGGTGTGAGTGGATCAGACACAGCAGTGCTGCTGGAGTGTTGAGACACTGTGTCCACTCACTGTCCACTCTATTAGACACTCCTACCTTGTTAGCCTTGCTTTTCTCACTGGTGAACCAAAATATTTTTTTTTTTTTAAAGTGGTAGTAACTTCAGGCTCCTGCAGATGGTGCTGCACGAGGATGATGGGGCTATAAATACCTGCGGGGTGTGAGTGACGGGATCCATAGATGGAGAAGAGGTGGTACAGTGCAGGGAATGTCTCGTTCCATGTGTGGAAAATGGCTCCAGAGCAGATGTTAATGATTGGCTAAAAGGAGGGACTGCATGTGGGCGTGGCCAAAGACCATAGTGTGAAGGAAGTAGCTGAATCTGCAGGGGTATAGAGGTGTATGGTCATTCGAGTCTACCAGTGGTGGCTGAAATCCCAGTTTACAGGGAATTCTCCTCAGAACTGTGCCAGGGAAGGCATCCACCAAATCTGGCCCAACTGACCAATTCTTTGACGAAAGAGTGTCTGAACATTGATTAAACCACAGTTACGGTATTGGTTACAAGCATTTCACTAAAATCTTTATTAAGCTTTAGAAGTAACCCCAGTGTTCTGTTGTTCATCAGATATCCAACACTGGTACCCGTATGTGCCCTGAAGGGTGTAACTCTTTCTGTCTTATTGTATTTGGGTTTGTTTGCATTAACTGTATTACTGTTTTGGGCTTTCATTGGCCGTGATACATTCACTGCCAGCATTTTGCACAGCTGTCTTGGATGACAAATACTTTTGCACATCACTGGGGCAACGAATAATCTGGGCAAAATATCTAACTGCAGTTTTTCTGACCCATATTCCTGTAACGAGGGGGTTGAGACAAGTTACCAGTGCTGCATGGCTTTAATTGGGGCATACCCACACTCGCAGTCTGGATAACAGGTGGGGCTTATAAGACAGGCAGGCATCAACATAGATATCTCCAGGAACCAGGAGACAAGGATCAGACACACGACTCAGAACTCACATGAGAACAGAGGCTTCACAACTTACCCCAGTATGCCAAGTGGGATACGAAGCAGTCTTAGTGAGTCTATGGTCAGCTGCAGGTGTGAGCGATGGGCGGAGAGCGTGGAGCCAGGGAGGAGCCAGCACATGTCAGAAGCCGTGTGCAGTACCGTATGACCACAGTTTAAACCAGAAGGAAGTTTAGTTCCCATTTCCTGCAAGGCTGCGGTTGCAGTGGGGGAATGAAGGATGAATGAGCGACACATAGAGGATTAGATTCTAATCTGTGGATTAGAATTTGGGGATCTGCCCTGTGTACATGCAGAAAAGGATTGGGACGGGAAGGATGGGATTTTTGGGAGTCTGCCCTGAGATGGTGTTGCAGAAATGGTGTCTGTTGCTTAAGCAGAACTGCAGTAGATGGGCATGAACCATTCTATCCTATCCATTCTTAACCGGAAACATTTCCATTGCTACATGGAAACCGTACATCAGAAAGCTCTATACAGCCAGGCCATTCCCGATCAGACCGGACGTTGAGTTGGAGTCAGGATCTGCCCTGAGTAAGTACATGCAGAAAATGATTGGGACGGGAAGGATGGGAATGAAAGGATGGGAAAACAGACGTGTGCGGGTCGAACCAACGTTACATCTACATATTAAATTTGAACTTGGGGAGTCTGCACTGAGATGGTGTAGCAGAAATGGTGTCTGTTGTTTAAGCAGAACTGCAGTAG
>JAMWET010003391.1:0-45000 GCA_024036415.1 Prochilodus magdalenae | reverse complement strand
ATACCCAGACGTGGACAGAGTTCATACCCAGGCGTGGACAGAGTTCATACCCAGGGGTGGACAGAGTTCCTACCCAGGCGTGGACAGAGTTCCTACCCAGGCGTGGACAGAGTTCCTACCCAGGCGTGGACAGAGTTCCTACCCAGGCGTGGACAGAGTTCATACCCAGGGGTGGACAGAGTTCCTACCCAGGCGTGGACAGAGTTCCTACCCAGGCGTGGACAGAGTTCCTACCCAGGCGTGGACAGAGTTCCTACCCAGGCGTGGACAGAGTTCATACACAGGGGTCTCACCAAAAGGAGAAGAATTTCAGGAGAAGGGAAAAGCATACTTTACTTTTAATGTATGTCAGTGGAACCTGACTTCCTTCCCAGTTCCTTTGGGCCGTTTGGTGTGCTCCATTTATCCTGGAATTTACACACAATGTAAAGAGCATTCTCAAATTTAATATGAGGTTTTATTTAGACGGCGATATATAATATAATATAATATAATATATAATACAACATATATAGAGTATAACATATACAATTTTATATATATTTTTTCATTTATATGTGTTATGTAAATCTTAGGGGTGGCCGATATTGTAGAAATGTAATATCACAGTACTTCAAGGCGTTTGTAGTAGATGTAATAGAACCTCCAGTGCCACATGTAAATAAAATGATTAGCCTACAACTACAGTCACTACAGGCTCCGTCTCCAGTGCAGTTATAAGAATATATGTTCAGGTATATATACAATTATAAATTCAGGTATAAATACACACACACACACACACACACCTGCTGGGTGAGGCAGGTGCATGTCAGCCAGGGCCAGTGGTGGACATACTAGCTTATCTTTGCCGCTTTGTTAAAGGCTAAGCCAAGCCTAAAAGCTATCATTACCTCAGGGGACCTTCTGTGTGTCACTGTAAGGTTCATTCCCTCAATAACAACCTGGACTAACATTACCCTGGACTGTAACTGACTACACAGCAGGATATATGAGGGATTAGAGACAGTAAGGGCTCAGCTACTCAGGTTAAGGTCTCCTGTTGACATGTGTCACTGTTTGTATGTTGTTACCGGGTTTACTGGTGGAAACAAATCAGAAATCAGTCAGAAATGGCAAAAATTTCTTCAGTATCAGCCATATGTATCAGTTTGGCCTTTGCTGATACCAATAACCTGTTTAGGTGCCAGTATTGGTGCAACCTTAGTTTAAAACACATAGGATTTCTTTTAACGCCAATGTAAAAATAAAAAAATGCAATCATAAATTTTCAACCCTTGTTTTGTATGAGCTAAGATGCAAACATTGATTTAACTCCATAACGTACCATTCAGTTCACTGCTCCCATTTCAAATTCATTGTATCTGTGATATCAAGACTCATTTACATGTATCCACCTATTTAGCCCCATAGCAGTTAGCCCCACCCACTCACACTGAAATTCTAAGGAGTGTTGCCGCCAAGACTGTGTTTTGTAAGAGGCACACTATAGGACAGCCAATCAGAAGAGAGCTCATTTACCTACACTTATCATCAAAACAATAGGTGCACCCAGAAGGAGTGAACAGAAAGGAATGAAACTTGGTGGGTAGGTTTGAGATTGTGAGACAGGCAGATGATTTAAGTTTCACGCTCTGTTGAGCATGTGACGTAAGCAAGGGCAAGCCTATTGCTGTAGCTGACTGACCCAACAGCCACGACTGTGGACATTCAGCAAGCAGTGGTGTCCTCCATGAGTCATCCTGTTAGTGCCAGCACCATTGGCAGATGACTGCACGATGCAGGAGGACGTGCACACAGCCCGTTACGACGATTGTCCCTAACACCACGTCAGTGTAGCTGAAGACTGCAATGGTGCCATGCCAGACTGTCATGGAGTGCCCCAGAATGGCAGCGGGTCATCTTCAGTGACGAGTCACGTTTTCATTCGTGGAGGCACTGTGGTCAGCACCAAGATGAACGGTTGGTTTGTCGCCACCTGTCGAAAGGCCTGGTGTCACTCCACCCCTACCGCACAGTCTGTAGGAACTGTGTGAGGACATTCAAGCTGCATGGGATGGATCACAGGACAGCATTAGGAACTCTACAGCTCCATGCTGAGACGTCTGGCGGCCCGGCACTAAACCGAGGGACAGACTTCTGTATGTGTAGCTTAATAGATATTGCCCGTATCAGTCTAAAGGCATCGCCATGTATTGTTCCTGGTCACCTTTATCCTCCTTTCAAATGGCATTGCAGTCTGACATCTCCTTCTGGGTGCAGCTATTCCTTTGATAATGGGTGTATAGCAGTTGTCAGTCTTTTCCATGTTGTCTTCAATACAGACGAACTACCTTTGTTTTTGTCACTCGTGCTGTGAATACATCACTGTTACAGCCCTTATCGTTTACCCCTAAAGACCACTCATCTCTCGTAGGACAAAGGCTAATCCTAATCTGCAGCATCAGGGCTGGTTTAAGGTCAGACGCTGGGAGATGATAAAGCGCCGGGGAACCTGCTGCGCTATCATAAATCGCTGGATCTGAGCGAGTCATCACCAGCACTAAAAATAAACCTCAATCTGGGCTTTGAGGCGTCCTTAATGTCCTGCCGCTCACCAGCCAGACATTTTGTACCAGGACTGGCCCATGGCACGATCGTCGTCTGCATTGAGGTGCACAGATGTAGAGTAAATAGAGGCGGTTGTCACACGTACCGGAGCTTTACAGCTCTCACATTGTTGTCCAATAAAGCCTCTGTTTAGACTGATTACGATGACACGATGGATGGGAGCATTAGAAAACCAGAAATAGCCCTCCCAATCTCGTATAGAGCTAGCGATCGATCTCTCCCAGGATTCCTCTCTGCTCACGGAGGTGAATTATTTATTAAGGCCTTTAGGGAATGTCGAGGCGGGATGCACCCTATAGACAATGAAATGGTGCACAACCTGGATCGTGTTCAGTGCTGGTGTACTGCCGAAATATGGATCAGTACTGGCCAAAGAGAGATTTCTGTGAAAGGGCTCAGATACTCCCTTCTCATTAGTGAATCTGCTATTTAAGGGTTCACCCAATGTGGACAACTTGGATGTATAACCTCCTTAGAAAAGCACAGACCAATAGGGTCAACTAGAGGGCTATAACACCCTCCAGTATTGGGCTGTGGAGTAGAGGAATTGAGCTCCATCCAAAACCTTGGGGATGAGAACACTGCAATCACCCCAGCCAACTCAACCCCCGAAAATAGAACTCAACCAATCAGTTATACCTCTTAACTAGAACAGCTTTCCACCTGGCCCCTTTGTATGGCCATGCCTCCTGCTCTTGTGGCAGCATGATAACTGTTGGGACACCATAATATGACTAATTAAGACCAATGTTCACAACTAACCAACCAATCTAGACCACAATCATTTATTAGTATGGTGTAGGGCCTCCTTTTGTGGCCAATACAGCGTCAGTTGGTCTTGGGAATGACATATACTGCGTCCTGCACAGTGGTCAGAGGGATTTTAAGCCATTCCTCTTGCAGGATAGTGGCCAGGTCACTACGTGATGCTGGTGGAGGTTCGTCCTTCTTGGTGGTATGCTGACATTACCCTGGATACCGTGGCTCTTGATACATCACAAAGACTTGCTGTCTTGGTCACAGATGCGCCAGCAAGACGTGCACCAACAATCTGTCCTCTTTTGAACTCTGGTATGTCACCCATAATGCTGTGTGCATTGCAGTATTTTGAGCAGAACTGTGCTCTTACCTGCTAACTGAACCTTCACACTCTGCTCTTACTGGTGCAATGTGCAATTAATGAAGATTGGCCACCAGGCTGGTCCAATTTAGCCATGAGACCTCCCACACTAAAATGACAGGTGTTTCAGTTTCATTGTCCAACCCCTGTATGTATTCAGTGTAGATGGTCAGTATTTGAAGTGGTCAGTATTTGAAGGGGACTTCAGACCAGGTATTAAGTAATCAAACACAATATGGGTTTAACCTGGAGATACTGTATGTCTTTCTGAGGCCTAACCTCCGACACATTGCCTCCAGACTGTGGGTAAAAGTGAGACAGAGAAAGTGTGTGGTGAGCTCAGTGATGAGCTCTGTGGGCTGATAACCCATACTATGCAGAGCTGGAGAAAACAGGGAGCTGGTATTTACCTCCAGTCAGCATTTCCTGACTTCTCCGATCAAATCGCAACACAGTCACTCAGGTTGCAGCTTTCCAAACTGTTGCTGTGTCGTAAAGCCTAGCTCAGAAATGCCTTATCTCTCCAGCGCTGTGTTCATTAGCAGGCCTCTGTGCGTTTAGATTACTGCACTTCTCATCATGTGGTCTGTTACAGCATCACTTGAAAGCAGATAAGGACTTCTTCTCCCCTCAAAAGAATCCAGTGGACTATCTGGTTCAAAGAGATTTAGGCAAATCCCTTCGGGACATTTGTTTCTGGCCGGGTTTGAAGACTGATTAAGCGGCTTCATGAAATGGAGACAAAAAGATGTCAGATGTTTCAGTGGAACATCGCAGCGTGCTCCGGATAAGAGACGAGTGAGTTCATCGCATTTATAAATGGATTCATTCAGACAAAGAGATTCACAGAGAAGCCAAATATCCTTATAGTAGATATTTAAATTTGGCTTATTGAATTTGCATGATGTGCTTTAATAATGGAATTTGTTTGCATGTTGTTTTTTTTTTGAATAATTATAAACAAATCAATCCACTGAGTGCAGTCAGTCGAGATGGGAAAATAATTGATTTTTAGATGCATCGCCATTCTGTCCCAAAACATCATAATAGGTTATATAAGCTCTGAGTTTCCTCCCCTCACTGTACAATAAACCCAGAGACCCCTTTGAGCAGGATAGAAAAAGGCTATATATATATATATATATATATATATATATATGCGCATATAAAATATATGCATATAAAATATATATACATATAAAATATATATACACACATTTTATATATATATATATATATATATAAAATGTTTTTAGAACCATGCTCGCTGTGCGTTTCACCCCAGCCACCGCTCGCCAGTCTCTCTGTAGGTCACTCGAGGTCATCTTACGGTGATTAAGGGACATTGGAATGAGGTGGCGCTCATCATGGTCAGTAGAGACTGGGTTTGGCCCTCTGCCAGTCTGTAGCTGTGTTGTCCTGTGTGTTTGCTGCTTGACCTTGTTCTTATGAACCAGACGCTCACTGTATCTGCCAGTAAAGCTAGAACCCAACCTACAGTTCCTCACTGAGAACCTGCTGTACATCTGGAGATGACTTGTTTCAGTCTTGACTATTGGGTTTGCCACATTTGTTATCTTGAACTCTAGCAGCAGCTGAGACTGGAGTGAGACCTGAACTGAGTTTTAGCAGCTTTTGGTTTGTCCTGGGGGCATTCATTCATCCATTCATTCATCTATCCATTCATTCATCTTTTAAGTCGCTCATTCTTCTTGGTCTCAAGGTTAGCTGAAGCCTATCCCAGTGCTTATTGGGTGTAAGGCAATGGACAGGTCATCAGACCATTGCAGGTCACCAGACCAGCTTCCTTTACCTGCTAAGGAGGATTGTTTTATTTTTACCACTGTGGAGTCACAAACATGGGCAGTAAAAGAGCTGCATGTGGCTCTGTAGCCGCATATTGCTGACCCCCTGATCTAGGTCTTGTCTTGGACTCAGCAAAGGTGGTCGTGACAACAGCCCCTAAAAACCAAACCATAGCGGCAGCTGTTTGTGTCCAGGCGTGTGGTCTTTCTGCAGCACAGAGTGTGTTAAACCAGCATAGCTGCGTTTCTAGAACAGTCTCATTACAGTCTACATTCAATGTGGTATTAATAAAAGATATTGCATCCAATATGTAGAGGTTTAATGTTTAATACGCGTGGGAATACCGCCGTCTCGCTGGGGAGCGTATGAAATAAATCAATAAATAAAAATGAAACTGGTGGTATATTAGCTTTTACCAGCACTGAGGCAGTAACTGGATTATCCGTCACCAGGCCCAGGCCTACAGTAGCCTGTAAAAACCGAGATGCTTTCAGATCTGTTGTATTGCATCTCGCCACCCTAAATCAAATAATGAGGTTCTTGGGGAATACCACTCCTGGTACTCAAAACCGCACCATCTTCTGTGTTCAGTGCAGCTTTGGCCTCACGCACTAAGATCTGATTAAACTGAATGTGATTGCTGGTGTCATAGCGGTGGTATACTGAAATACGTCTCAGGTGGGAACTATGGGCTCCTAACCGTGTATATGTTAGGACATCCTCACACTACAACATCAGGCTTCAGACAGAAGACCATTTTTGGTCTGGGGCCAAAACACATGGATATAAACATGTCTCAGCTCTCGTTTGTCAGGTGAAATAAGTCATTACAAAAGATGTTTAATGCTTAATCTTGGTCAAATACATTTCATAAATAGAATTAACTGACTTGAATTGTAATGTAGCCAACATCGCACACTTATTTGTAAGTATATAGGCATAAGATTAGTGGATAGGCTGAGCACTAACCACATTTGTTGGGAATTCTGATTGGCCCTGCTGTGGCTGACACATCTCAGCTGGTATAAAATATATTAATAATATATTAATAACAGAAAATAAATTAAGTTTTTTTTTTAAGCTGTTGGCATATTAGTTTGTACAGCCACTGAGGCAGTAACTGGATTATCCATCACCTGGCCTAATGTGAGCTGTTAAAAATCAAGATGCTTTGAGATCTCGCCCTCCTAAATCAGATCATATGGGAATACCACTCCTGGCGGTCACAAACTGCCCCATCTCCTTTGTTCAGCATGGCTTTGACCTGCCGGACCAAAGACCCGTTTCTCTGAATGTGATTGCTGGTGCCATAGCAGCGGCATACTAAAACCCCTGAGCAAACAGGCAGAGCGCACTACTTTGTAGGGCCCAGTGTGATTCATCGGATGCCTCATTTGGCACCAAGCAGCCTGGCCTTGTTCTCAGTCCAGATAGGCCTTTGAATTATGTGCTGTGCCATCGATGCCACTGATGCCACACAGTCATCCTTATTTTTCCCTTTATTAATTTATTTATGGCTTCTTCCAAGGAAAAGCAGAAGCCACTGATGGGCTGTGTGGGGCCCTTGAGGAAGCGGGCTGTGAAGACCCAGAGCCAGTGGGTAAGACGTTCAGAGTGGACGTGTGCTGCATAGAAGCGGAAAGTAAGCCAGCCCTTCCAAGCACTTAAGGAGATGAATCACATCTAATCTGTATATTGTGTGGCCAGCATGTGTGGGCTTCGTTCCAGAGCTGCCTGTCAACCGCTGCTATAAACGGGCATAAATTTAAGCCATTTATTCTTCCTGTTGACCCTCGATTCATCTTGATTTTGCCACCGCTTAATATGTCTGCGTCTCTCTCGCTGCCGCTGCCGATTGGATGTGAATGCACCCAGCGCCCGGTTATTTTTAGGCCCTGCGTGTGCCGCGATGCAGCGAACTATGGAAGCAGCGGCGTAATGCTAAACTAATTACTGCTGTTCACCTACACGGATGTGTCAGCCGGGGTGTTAAAAAGACCAAATAGAATTCCCATCCAAATAGAATTCCAAACAAATTTGGATAGTGCTCAGTTTATCCACCAATGCTAAAATCAATTCAATCGAGATATCCATGGAACCGGAATCTTAGAAAGGATTATAAACAGCCTAGATCTTTTTGTTGAGACTGGGAATTGTTGTGGTTGGGAATTGTTTGTGTGTGATGTGAAGAGAATGCTGGGAGCCCTGTTTTCAGACACACTGAGAGGCGTCCTTCAGCCGCATGTGGTCTAGTTGCTTTTTGCCCATTTAGAAAAGATCTAGCAGCAGCTTTTCTTTTCCCCGGTCCAGCTGCTGCAAGCAAAACAATACGACTGACCTCTGACCAGCAGCTTCCACTGAGGAAAACATCTGTGGCGTACAGTCGGATCAGTGTGCTCGGTGAGGCCTGTGGCTTCTCTGAAAAGAAGTTTTCGGAATAGTTATGTTTGTGGAATGTGGAAATGGGTCCTCTATCTGAGGTGACCATAAATTTGCACAACAGTGCCTACACAGCTGCTGGACAACCAGGTCTTTCCTTTCGCTCATCATCGTACAGAGGAACATAACATTCCTATCCCTGTATTCCAAGATGACATCCCAAGACGACCATTCTTACATTCACAGGGCTGCAAATGTGACTTGATTGGCATGAGGAACATTGTTCAGCAGCATTCACACATCTGGACAGGCCTGCAACATCCCCATTTTGAAAATCTGTGGGGCAAATCTGACCCCACTGCACAATTCTTTGATGAGTGTCTGAATATTGATGTGGCCCACATCCAGAAACTTGTCCAGTCTATGGCAAATCCAGTCTCAGCTGTTATTCAGGCTTGTGGAGGTACTACACACAGGTATTACCTTAGACACCTTTCAGACTCATTTTTTTGTCGGTGATCTTAATAAAACTACATATAGGAAAAAAAAATGAGCATGAAATATAAAATGAGCCATACCTTTCACACAGGCCATATTATGTTTCTGTTCTGTATGTTACATTCATAAACAGTAATTCTGTGGTGTGTCTTCTGTAGAGGATGCATCAACATACCAGGGGTGCCCAAACTTTTGTATACAGCTCTTCATACTATTCTGATATAATATTATACAGACCACTATTTTGTCTGCCATCAGTCTGGATTGGAAGATCTCAGTGACCTTTACAACGGAACCTGATCTGATTATATATCTCCTAAGTATATATCTCCATAATAGACCAAATGTGAATCTATGATTCTTTAATAATGCTATTTCTCAGTACTGTTGTGTTCCTTGTGTCATTCTGAACAAGAAATCACATGAACAGGAACATATTTCAACCTTATTGATGTTACTTTACTGAGGAAATAATAAACCAATAATCATCGTTTCCATAGAGATGCAAACTACATTCTGAACGTGTCCACATGCTCCACAGTGTGCAGCCAACAATACAGGCAGCATCTTCTACACCATGATGGAAAACACAGTAGCACCTTGAAGGATTCAGTTCCACATCCTGAAGACCAGTGTGGGTATGCACATAGACGGGCTACCCTGGGAGCAGCCTTTAATGGCTTTGCATGTGCCAAAGACTCAGAATGTATTTGAGTATGGTTCTGAAAATGATGCCTATATGATGCCAATAATTGATCATTTGAACCATATACCTATAGGGCTGTTCATTGGCAAACACCTGACAATAGGATGCGCCATGAGGGGTTATGATTCAGTAAGTTATGATATTTTGTGATACTATATACTGACTTTTAGGAAAACTGTCATGGAATGGCACAGTGGCGCAGTGGGTAGTGATGTCACCCTACAGGGTTTGATTCCCAACTGGACTGACCAGGGTCCAGGGTTCTGTATGGAGTTTGGATATTTTTCCTGTGTCTGTGTGGGATTCCTCTGGGTGCTCCGGTGTGATGGACTGGTTGCCTGTCTGGAGTGTTTCCTGCCCTCCGCCCAATGAGTGCTGGGATAGGCTGCAACACCCCCCGCAAGGGATAAATGACTTGGAAGATAAATGAATGAATAAATGAATGAATGAATGATGGAATGGATGGATGGATGGATGGACGGATGGACGGACGGATGGACGGATGGATGGACGGACGGACGGACGGACGGACGGACGGACTGACGGATGGACGGATGGACGGATGGACGGATGGACGGATGGATGGACGGACGGATGGATGGATGGATGGATGGATGGATGGATGGATGGATGGACGGACGGATGGATGGATGGATGGATGGATGGATGGATGGACGGACGGATTAATAAATAACGTGCTATAAACCACACCAACATATACATACAGTAGATTCGCTAATGCTAATATTAATGATGCGCCTTTGCACTAACTTGTTTTTGTTGGATTGGAAGAGTCTAATAACTGAAGATAGATTTAAACCATGTGACCTAAAAGAGAGGTTTAAACACCAAGTCTGCCACAAATCTTTACATTAATCTTTTAGTTAAAAATCAATACTGTGTTAATAAGGAACCAGAGAGCACTATATTACATACTCAGATGTACAAATATTTCAGTATACTTCTTTAATGAGTATTAAGAGCAAATTATGTCATATGACTCTAGTCACGCTAATCACACAGCATGATTTACTGTGAGATATGACTGCAAGGCTTTTTGAGGTGAGTGCATTGTGAACACAGTGAAAATGTCACTGCGGGATATTTTTGTGGATTGGCTTTGTGGCATCTGCCCTGCTTTAGGCAATCTCATGGGCAGGCTCGAGCCAATACTCTGCAGTTGAGCTGGGAAAAACCTCTTAGCCACAGTGACTTAGCCACATGATAGACCTAACTGACATCATTGCTTGCTTTCCACTGAAGCAAAAACAGTCAGCGGTCTCCTGTACTGTACAGCAACATCACAGTAACCGTATCATCACTGTCTGAAGAAAAACTAGTATCTCCAAAATGGCAACAGCCTGATTTAACTTCAGTGTATGTCAGTGGAAACGAATGAAGCAGTTTTGGGCCATTTTGATTGGTCCATTCAGCATGTAAACAGCAGCTGCTGTGTTTCAATGATGCATGAAAGTGAAAATAGACAGAAATGGAGAAACATGTTTTTCATTTGACAGTGACAATATGCAAGGCACCTGTGAAGTTATCAGTTTTGCAAATCACAGTGCATATAGCCCAACCTGCGATATTTGAGCACCACACACTGTTGGCTAGGATAGTTACACACAGCACCAAAACACAACTAAACATAACACAGGGAGAAAGCAAGACTGGAGTCGAGAAGCAGGCAGAGGTCAGAACCAGGGGAGTCGGGCAAAGAGGCATCCAAAATAGGAGGAGTAAACAAGGAGAGGAAGTCGAAGTTGAGAATGGAAGGTGCTCTGCACAACACAAGACTACATGCACAGCAGACCATTACAACGACTGCCCCTAACACCACGTCAGCGCCACCAAAGACTGCAGTGGTGCGTGCCAGACTGTCATGCAGTGATTTAGAATGGCAGTGGGTCATCTTCAGTGATGGGTCCTGCTTTGGTCTTGGTGGAGACGATCAACGAATTGGCACTGTGGTCAGCACTATCATGAAAGGTTGGCTGTCACGCATCACATGTCCAGAAGGCCTGGTGTAACTCCACCTCCACCCATACCGCAAGGAACTGTGTGAGGACATTCAAGCTGCATGGGATGGATTATCACCATGATATGTTTGGCTCCATGCCAAAACGTCTGTGATGTTGCATTAGCAAACATGGTGGCCTCATGCCATGCTGAGACACTACCTCTGTATGTGTAGCTCAATAAATATTGATCATATCAGTGTAAATGTATCATCAGTTATTCTAGTTCCTGGTAACTTTATTTTCCTTCCCAATAACACTGCACTCCCACACTTCCTTCTGGGTGCACAGTGAGTGTACATTATGCACATAAGGATTATATGGTAACTAAGCGATTCATAGTCTGAATGAATAATTATTTGCTCCAGTAATTGATAGATTATTCGACTATCACAATAGTCATTTGTTGCAACCCTATAGGTCTTCCATTTCTCTCTGTAGCTGCCTGGCAGACCACAGGCTGAAAACAGAAATAAAGCCTTGTGTGTTTTCAATGGGGATAATTAGACCACTGCTGAGCCCACACCCTGCGTACATTCTGAGGCATCACTCGGTTCTGGGAATGATGTGTAGGAGATGCGTGTACGTCTTTATTGTGCAGACTCCAGACAAGTCATGGGAGGCCTTGACCTCAAGCACAATCAACAAGTTCATTCATGTTTCCGTCCCACGGCTCTGCCGCAGTAGGGACTGCATTATCCCAGGAGCCCCATCGTGGCCCTGGTGCTGTAGACCTACTTTCCACTGCTCATCCACTTATCTGTGTCAGTGTAAGCCTCCTGAGAATCAGAGCACCGTCTGAAGCCTCTGCCCTGACAGAGTCCTGTTCTAATCTCGTTCAGTGTAGTAAAGCATTGGCTGTCCTGTTCCACGTCCCCAGGTTGAAGACGGACAGGGGTTTATCTGTTCTGTAACAGTGCTGACCTGGCTCTGGTTAGCTAATCAAGTCCTGCTTTTACCTACATGTCTGCGGTTCAGAACCTCCTGTGGCTGTTTTCTGGCTATCAGAACCTGAGCCTTATTATTCAGTTATTTACACTTACTGGTCACTTTATCAGCTCCATTTATTGTATAGGACCATTTTGGTAGGTCAGGACCATCACAGAGCAGGTATGATGTGGGTGGTGGATCATTCTCAGCACTGCAGTGAGACTGACATGGTGGTGGTGTGTTAGTGTGTGTGGTGCTGGTGTGAGTAGATCAGACACAGCAGTGCTGCTGGGCTGTTTAAACACTGTGTCCACTCACTGTCCACTCTATTAGACACTCCCACCTTGCTGGTCCACCTTGTAGATGTAAAGTTTGCCTTCGCCATCGACTTGATATGCATCAGTGGTCCCAGGACTTTGCCCATAGGACTTTACTGGCTGGATGGTTGTGGCTGGTTGTGGACTATTCTCAGTCCAGGAGTGACATTGAGGTACCCAGCTTTGGAGAGTCGAGGTTGTTGACGGTTACAAAGATCTGGAAGTTAGTCAGAAATTGTTTTTAAAAAATATTTTGAACATCAAAAACATGTTTACATTTGGCCGATATTGAATTATGTATTTATTGAACTCCAGAAAAGCTGAATGCTTGTGTAATCAGAAATAGATATTGTATTTCTTTGTATAGCTAATCTTGGTAGACATGTCCCCAATTTCTGAATTTCATAAGAAGTGGTTATGAATTGGCTATTGCCTTGGCAGACACGTGTATGACAAATATTGGCATCAACCTAAAATACCTATATATATATATATATATATATATATATATATAAATATATATATATATATATATATAATATTCTATATTTATAAATACCTATATATTTTTATATATATATTTTTTTATATTACATTTTTTTATTATATATATATATATATATATATATATATATTTTTTTTTTTTATATATATAATAAAAATGTAATATAAAAAAAATATATATATAATAAAAAAATGTAATATAAAAAAAATATATATAAAAATATATAGGTATTTATAAATATAGAATATTATTTATATATATATATATATATATATATATATATATATATATATATATATATATATATATATATATATATATATATATATCAAATATATTTTTATTATATATTTACCTATACAAGACCAGATGTGTTTCTACTCAGTCTTATGGTGGTGGTGGCACCAGTTGCAGTCTATGACTCAAAGAAACATCTGAGCGGTAATACGTCTGTAATAGACTTTAATAGATAGCCTGAATGTCTATAACCCACTCTGAGTTGCTTTTGGAGATACAGCTCCATAACACAACAAGCCATACTATCCTTGTGATGTTTGTCTGTGGTGGTTTGCCAGTTTGACGATTTATCACTAACTGATGACGCTCAGTGATGCTTTGCATCCATTCATCCAACAAACGAACGCCGAGCACCAATATGGACCCTTTGTAATTTCAGTGATTCGCTAGTGCAGTTATCGTAGCATAGAGCAATGTAAATGCAGTGTGGGACTACATTCACAGCTCCCGTGAGCTTCAAAGCCCCAACAAGAGCCGCTTTGTAAAGCACGCAAGGCCTTTCTGCTGCTGTCGGTCGTTGTGCTTCATAGCGCAGGCTCCTAGGGCCGTGTGATTGAAAGGGTCTTGTTTTGGCCCTGGGTCCTCAGCGGTAGGGTGACATTTGCAGTGCCGAATCGCTTGAACTTTCCACCCGCCGATTTTGAACTTTACCTTTTTTTAGAATGCGTCTCTGATGGTTGCATAAAAAGAGGGGACCTTAGCGTACAGTAAACACGCTGGTGAAGGAGGGAAACCTCTGCTGAGCGCCGATCGTTGCATAATACTTACTCTTCTGTGGCACTTTGTAATGTGGTAGGTGGCTCTGAGGAACAGCGTGTGCTGATTGACAGTATTATGTAAGTCCTGTATTCTGTACATGACTGAGCTGGGTGGAACGGCTGTGTGAGTGGCTTTTGCTTTTCGCCCATGCGAAGGCACGATCTGTGTTTTTTTTGCCAGACAGTTGTTCCTTTGATGAACGTTGGACTTAAGCTTCTACTGAAATGAAGGGTATTCATAGGGGGCTTGTTTTGCCCTTTGCTGCAGTAACAGCCTCTAGTCTTCTGGGAAAGATTTGATTGCATCCAGCCACAACCGTATTAGTGAGGTCAGGTACTGAGTTTGGATGATCCCTGTTGGAGCACTTCAGCTCCTGCCTGAAGGTAGTGAATGGAGCTTCGTCACCACAGAGAGCACAGCTCCACTCCTCCACAGCCCAATGCTGGGCTTTATAACCCTCTGGCAGACTCTTGACCTTGTGTGGCAGCTCTGAGCACCTCATTACATTGGTAGTGTTATAGAGAGTTCTATAGAGACTATATAAGCAGTTAGTGCACATATGAATACATGTATCAGCAATAAGCGTACCTGCATTTTTTTTTTTGTTTGTTTGGTTTTTTTTGCACATGAATAGTTGCACTACTGTACTTGACTGTTTGTGTCTGCATACAGCTGCACACATCGTTTTGCACATGTAACTGTTCTTGTATGGTTATATTTCAGCTCATTTTGCACAAACACCACTTTACTACGGACTGTTACAATGTAACTAATGTAGCACATACCTGCACAATGTATATAGCCTGTATAATTCTAAATTGTTTACATTTTATATTTTATATTTTATTTATATATTCTCTGCATGCTTAATTTTTGATCCTTGTTATCTGTCTATTTATATTTATACTTTTTATTCTATGACATCCAATGTGGGCAGCAAAGTAAGAATTTCATTGTACAGGGAAACTAGTTTCCTTACTGTGCATATGACAATAAAGCTTTGAATCTTGAATCTTGAATCTTGCATTACAGCCAGTGTCTGGATAATTGCAAAAGCCATGGCCGATTTATTCACCACAGTGTGTATTCACCAGTGTGTAAAGGCTCTAGGCAAACATTCGCAGGGGGGCCCCCCAACAAGGGTTCATCACCATTATTGTTATCAATAATCTAACACCAATAAAAAATTTGCAAAATGTAAACTTTTTGAATTTCTGAATTTCACATTACGATCATTTTCAAAATATAAATAGAAACAACATTAAAAAAAATTATAATTCAAAAACAACCATTCGCTCAGTGCCCCACGCTGGTCTGGGACCCCAACTGCTTGATGGCAAGCGGCACCTCTGGATTTATTAGACTGGCATGAGAAAGAAAATTCAAATCTGACTGCCACAAATGAAGGCCATAAAGGGCATCTCTCGAACTGACCATCACAGGCATTGTACACAGCAGGCTGGTCAGAATTATTGTTATTACAGTTAAAATTGGTCAGTCAGTCATTTGAGATGATTGCACTTCTGTAAACTGACTGCAGTCGTTTTCCACATTAGAGTTCTCAATGATTTTAAGCCACAACTCAGTATAATGCAAGGTGGGTGGGTGGGGTGGGTGAGTTGAGGGACTATGAACCAAAAAAAATAACAAAAAAATGTCAACTCTACCAAATTCTGACTGTAATGCTGGTTTATTTGTAAGCTACCCAGTAAACATAGTTAGCATCCTACGCTAGCTTTCTGTTAGCAACCTAGTAAACATAGTTAGAAAACATTATGGCTAATAAGCTAATTTGGAAACTTTTGGCTTATACTTCAATACATGCATATGGCAGGTCTGCACGATACTGGAAAAAAATTATATTGCGATATTTTATCGCTGTGATACATACAGGGGTTGGACAATGAAACTGAAACACCTGGTTTTAGACCACAATCATTTATTAGTATGGTGTAGGGCCTCCTTTTGCGGCCAATACAGCGTCAGTTGGTCTTGGGAATGACATATACTGCATCCTGCACAGTGGTCAGAGGGAGTTTAAGCCATTCTTCTTGCAGGATAGTGGCCAGGTCACTACGTGATGCTGGTGGAGGTTGGTCCTTCTTGGTGGTATGCTGACATTACCCTGGATACCGTGGCTCTTGATACATCACAAAGACTTGCTGTCTTGGTCACAGATGCACCAGCAAGACGTGCACCAACAGTTTGTCCTCTTTTGAACTCTGGTATGTCTCCCATAATGTTGTGTGCATTGCAGTATTTTGAGCAGAACTGTGCTCTTACCTGCTAACTGAACCTTCACACTCTGCTCTTACTGGTGCAATGTGCAGTTAATGAAGATTGGCCACCAGGCTGGTCCAATTTAGCCATGAGACCTCCCACACTAAAATGACAGGTGTTTCAGTTTCATTGTCCAACCCCTGTATTTCAATATGAAAAAAATGACTTATTATTTAAATATATTATTCATTGCAAAATGAGAGGAGTGAATTGAGAAATGACTTTTTAACACTCTTGGGAGTGTGAACCATCGTTTCTGGAACTTGCTCTATATTCAATTTCAGTGCACCAGACACAAAAGCAGGTAAGCGCTGAGACTACTCTTCCCTGTGTATGTGAGACACCTTAAATCAGAAGTCCAGGAACCGGGCAAGCTTTTATGTTGTATCAAGAAGCAAAAAGGTTGTAGCATGACATGTTCCATTTCATTTGTCTTACTTAACTTTCCCACGCCCTGCGATGCACACATTGCAATGATGATGCTGAATCAGTACATTGTGCAGCTCTAGCATATAGTGTTATAGCTGGGGCTGGAGCTGGCCAGCGCGGTATCCGAGGGGGAGGGAGACGGAGACGTCTTCGCGCTGAAGCCATGTCACCACATGCTGCCTGGGTACTCTAAAGCAGCCGCATATGTCTTGACGTCCAGACACGCCTCCGACTCAAGACTTGGCTGAGGAACTTGATGAGAATTGGCCACTTGACAGCAGTGGAGATGAGAGAGCGTGCTTGAGAAGCAGCTTAGAGAGGAGGAATCAATCTAAATATGAAATGACCTGTCGTGTTATTTAATATTGAAGGCGTAGAGCCTCTGCTTGTAGTTATAATCTACGCAGTGTAGATATATCAGTATTTTCCAGTGCATCCTGAGTTCATCCCATATTCCTGCAAACTGTCTTTATGCTGGGGCATCAGCATATCACCTCTCCCATCTCTATCATTGAGAACTTTGATTGGTCAGGATGCTCAAAGCACACAGTGAAACACAAAGACTAATTAGATCCTTTGCTCATTGCAGCATTCTATCAATATTGCTGTGACCATCATTTCAGTGACCATCACAGATATATTTCCAGCTCTAGTGAGATCTGCTGCGTCTGTGTGTGGGGTGTCATTTGGCCTGCTTTGTGTATTAACTCCCTGTTTCGACCGTATGGAGCTTCTGTACAGGACCAGATGGTCAGATCGTAGATTAATGTAAAGAATATGACATGCTGCTCTGTCACTTTCAACTCTGCGGCATAAATAAGTTGGACGCCGTCCTGCTTTGTTGTCCTTTGTGATGAAATCTCAAAGAAGCGGAAGCAAATGCAAGCCTGGCAGTGTGTATGCAATCAGTGCACCACCATACGCGGCTGCTACTATCATGCACCAGGCCATGTAGCTGTAAATCTGCTCCCACATTGTTTCTATTGACACTGAGCGAACAATCCTGGCACTGTTGAAGTTACTAGTCTGAATGAATACACAGCTGAATGAGAGACAAACAAAGACAAACCACTTATGGGTTTAAGTACTGAAGGACAGCCACTGGTGTGATATATGTAGTAGCCGGTGGTATGGCTGGATATAGACACTGATCATCAAAAGAATAAGTGCAGCCAGAAGGAAGTGTGGGACTGTGTTGGACATACAGAAGTAGTGTCTCTTAGGGTGCCAGGCCGCCATGTTTGCTAACGCAACATGCCAGACGTCTTGGCTTGGAGCTGTAGAGGTTCCTAATGGTGTCCTGTGATAATCCATCCCATGCAGCTTGAATATTCTCACACAGTTCCTGCAGATGGTGCGATAGGGGTGGAGGTGAGTGACACCAGGCCTTTGGGACATGTGACGTGTGACTACTGGCCTTTCATCTGGCTGTGGACCATGGTGCCTCCACACATGGATTTCTTGGTCGTCTCCACCAAGACAAAAGAGGGTCTCGTCATGACAGTCTGGCACAACACCATTGCAGTTTTCGGGGAAGTTGAGGTGGTGTTAAGGGAAGTCGTGATGCAGTCGTTGCTGGTACAGCGATAAGGCCCGTTCTCGATTATGTCACATGTGCGGCTGAGCGTCTCATACTGTCAAGCCTACCCACCGAATTTCATTGCTGTCGGTTGATTCCTTCTGGGCGCAACCATTTGTGCAACTGTATTGTTTGACGACGAGTGCACATGACAGTTCAATTCAAATTTCTCATGGTCTCTGGCTCTCAGTCTTTTGGCCAAAATGAGCCTGAGCAACTTTTAGATGTGGTCCTAGATCAGATTCATATCTGATTAGTGGCCATGAGATCAGCCTCAATGAGAAGCCAAAGTTCTGCAATACCAAATTTGAAGTTAATGCCAGTAAACGCCAGTAAACAAAATGAACTGACCCCTTTACCCTCCGTCCCGCTGTATATAATGAACAGCTGAAAGCCCCAACAGGCTGTCCATTCCTATTGTCATCTGCATTAGAAATAAAGTGGACTACTGATATACAATATAATACAGAGTGGGTAATTGAGGGTCTGCTGCGTTTTCATTTTCCCGTGAAACGTGACTAAAACATCCCTGACATTTAGCTAAACGAGTTAGCATTAGCATGGTTTGGTGGTCATGCTTTATCCAGTGTATTGGTGGCATGTGGCATGCCGGTATAACGGGTATGACCAAACCTGAGGAAGATTTTCAGCTGGCATACTGTCCACTAGTGTGTCATCGTTCCCCTTTAAAACAGCCGTTTGACTTCCTATTTCTACTCGGAGAACAGCGAAAAGCAATGCTTGTGTTTCTAAGTTTTTCATTTTCATGCCTTCATTTTAATATTTTTCCTCTTTGTTATTTATTTATTTATTTATTTTGATGAATTATTAAACTCTGTTTTCTGTGAATATTTGATGAATGCCTGAAGCCTGTTTGTCCATCGCAGCAGTTTGCAGTACAAAAAGCTGTTGTAAACACACGCCTGAGCCAATAATCAGGTCCCATGAGGTCACCTTGTCTTATCCTTGTTTTTTCAGGCTGGACGTGTTGAAAGTAACCTGCCAGGGCAACAAAGTGAGGCTGTATTAAATGTCATCTATATATAGACCGAGAGAAAGAAAAGGTAGGATAAGGTTAAGAGAGAGAGAGGGAGGGAGGGAGGGAGGGAGGGAGAAAGAGGGAGAGGGAGAGGGAGATAGAGTCTGAGAGAGCGAGGGAGAAAGAGAAAGAAAAAGAGGGAGGGAGAGAAAGAGAGTCAGAGAGAGAGATGGAGAGGGAGAGAGAGAGTGAGAGAAAGAGAGGGAGGGAGTCTGATAGAGGGAGGGAGAGAGAGAGATAGAGGGAGAGAGAGAGTGAGAGAAAGAGAGGGAGAGAGAGAATGAGAGAAAGAGAGGGAGGGAGTCTGAAAGAGGGAGGGAGAGAGTCAGAGAGAGAGAGAGATGGAAAGGGAGAGAGAGAGTGAGAGAAAGAGAGGGAGGGAGTCTGAAAGAGGGAGGGAGAGAGAGGGAAAGAGAGGTAGGGAGAGGGAGAGAGAGAGATGGAGAGAGAGAGATGGGGAGAGAGAGAGAGAGAGAGAGAGAGAGAGAGGTAGGGAGAGGGAGAGAGAGATGGAGAGGGAGAGAGAGAGGCAGGGAGAGAGAGAGAGAGAGAGAAAGAGAGAGGGAGAGAGAGGGAGGGAGAGGTAAGGAGAGGGAGAGAGAGAGAGATGGAGAGAGAGAGAGAGAGAGAGGGAGAGAGAGAGATGGAGAGAGAGAGAGAGAGAGAGAGAGAGAGAGAGGGAGAGAGAGAGATAGAGAGAGAGGTAGGGAGAGGGAGAGAGAGATGGAGAGGGAGAGAGAGAGGCAGGGAGAGAGAGAGAGAGAGAGAGAGAGAGAAAGAGAGAGGGAGAGAGAGGGAGGGAGAGAGAGAGAGAGGGAGAGAGAGAGGGAGGGAGAGAGAGACTCAAAACTGAACTGTAGCTGTGACTAAGTGGTGGTGAGAACTGCAGGCAAAGTTGATATTACAATTTTTAAAGAGCTGAAAATGATCTGTTTATTCCTTAAAGCCTTTGTAATATCCCACTGACCAGTACATGACTGCTGTAGTTCACCATATTCCTCTCCTCTCCCTGTAAACTCAGAGGTCCTAATTCTGAGGTGATGCTTCCATAAGCATTTCCTAACCAATCACAAGCCTGATGTCTTTCGCCCTGCCCACAGTTGAAGAAACTTAAGCTAACAAGCTAAAGCTAACCAGCATAATCAAAACCCCATTTCCCTTTCATTCATCCAGTCATTCCTTTATCCATACACTGACAATGTTCATTCATCCGTTCATTCCTTTATCCATACACTGACAATGTTCATTCATCCGTTCATTCCTTTATCCATACACTGACAATGTTCATTCATCCGTTCATTCCTTTATCCATACACTGACAATGTTCATTCATCCGTTCATTCCTTTATCAATACACTGACAATGTTCATTCATCCGTTCATTCCTTTATCAATACACTGACAATGTTCATTCATCCGTTCATTCCTTTATCAATACACTGACAATGTTCATTCATCCATTCATTCCTTTATCAATACACTGACAATGTTCATTCATCCGTTCATTCCTTTATCAATACACCAATATTGATTTCTTATTCCTTCATTCCTTCATCTTATTCCTTTCCTACAGAGATAGACAGAGAGAGAGAGACAGAGAGAGAGAGAGAGAGAGAGAGAGAGAGAGAGAGGGACAGAGAGAGGGACAGAGAGAGAGAGAGAGAGAGAGAGAGGGACAGAGAGAGAGAGAGAGAGAGAGAGGGACAGAGAGAGAGAGAGAGAGAGAGAGAGACAGAGAGAGAGAGAGAGAGGGACAGAGAGAGGGACAGAGAGAGAGAGAGAGAGAGAGAGAGAGAGGGACAGAGAGAGAGAGGGACAGAGAGAGATCGAGAGAGGGACAGAGAGAGAGAGAGAGAGAGAGAGAGAGAGAGAGAGAGAGAGAGAGAGAGAGAGAGAGAGAGAGAGAGAGAGAGAGAGAGAGAGAGGGACAGAGAGGGAGAGGGAGAGAGAGAGAGGGACAGAGAGGGAGAGAGAGGGAGAGGGAGAGAGAGAGAGGGACAGAGAGGGAGAGAGAGAGAGAGAGGCACAGAGAGGGAGAGAGAGAGAGACAGAGAGAGAGAGAGAGAGAGAGAGATTTGATTCCATATCTTAGATCTTCATATACATCATATTTTATATAATATATACAGTACCTCTCAGCGAAGGCCTGGTGCTGCGGTTTTGAACTGCTTAGATTAGGCTGTTGTCCTCCGTCCATAGAGATGATTCAGTGTTCTCTACCTCCCCCTCCTGTGTACCGCAAGACTGAAGAGGCCTGAGGGCTTCATGTTCTCTTTATTATGACTAGAATCGTTTAATTATTGTTGTTTTCTGCTTCAAGTAAACAGGACCCATTCGAACAACAGTAATCAGTGTAATGTGAATAACTTTAAAGCCCATGCATAAATATTCATGCTGAATGAGTTATGAGCTTGTAAAGCCATTGAGTGAAGTGGTACTTCATTAGCAACAGCAGACTGATCACTTATGTCTAAAGCAGCAAGCTGTTTGATTTTCTAATGACTCCTTTGGTCTTTTCCGTATTTGAATAATAGTAATAACAGCAGAAATATTGTAATAATGTGCAACTTTTCATCATTAATATTTAGCCTGACATGCTCGAAGTTCAGCATTGATGAGTTATGTAAAAGCACATCAGTTATATATTACATATCGTCACTGTCCAAAGAAAAACGGGTATCTCCAAAATGGCAACTTTACAGGAGAGGCCAAAAACCTCATTTCATTTGAATGGAAGTCAATGGAACCAGACGTCTTTCCAAGCAGTTTTGGGCCATTTCTGTTGGTCCATTGTTTATGAAATTTTCACACTGTGTAAACAGCAGCTCATGTGATCAAATGAGGCATAAAAGTAATCAATAAAAATGGAGATACATGTTTTTCTTTGGGCAGCGACGATACGTATGAAGAATTGTTCTCTGATGTTCTATATAGAAGGTAGGTGACATGGGTCTAATTGCTCTGATTGGCTGGTTTACAATGATCACTCTGAAGCAGCATGCCAGTATAGACCTCTGTGTAAATAAGCCCTGCCCTCATACTATTTAGTTAGCTATGCTAGTTACTTGGAGCTAATGCTAATAGCTAGCCTATACTAGCTACTGGCTTTCCATCTGAACATCAACACACAGTAAACTAAAGTTGTATCTCACTATGGAACTCTCAGTTTAAGATGATCTGCTTCAACCACCAAACACTGATGCAACCACATACTTACAGCTACTTACAGGCTGCTGTTGGGGTTGTGATGCTAATAAAGGTGGAACTGCTTCTCTGTTCAGTCTCTTCAGTCTTAAACGCTGAGCGAAGCTGTTGCTCCATGATGTTCAAGGTTTGGGAAGTTGTCCAGGATCCTGTTAAAGATGTGGGAGCTGAAGTTGGCTTCCTATTCTCCAGCTTGTTCCAGAAAGTTCCATTCCACCTTTAATGGTGCTGCTGTGATGGTCTGCCACCTGTACAAGCTGTACCGTTTAAGGTGGAATGTAACATTTGAATAGGAAGCTAAATTCGGCCCTGTTTAAAGGTGGATGTTAATTATGTTCGCTGACATTTCAGTTCCATGGAAAGGGAATGACTAGTTCCGACATGCCCTTCACAGCCTGGAACAGTAGATTTCTGAACATAGTGCACCATTTTCTTTACTATTACTCCTTTATCATTGTATGCACATTTTGGGGCTTGTAAATATGAACAAGTCTGATATGTAACAGTTTAGGATTTTGGATTGGGCCTGTTTTACTGTCCTTATGTGTAAATGCAGGATTTGTATTTGAAGGAGAAACACCAGATCACCGTATGTACAGTTCTGTGTACTGAGCCTTCTATATTCAGCTTTGACAATATAAATACACTCCATTATGTGGCACCTTTAAAGCTCTTAAGGGCTTAGTGCTTGGGTACCTCACTGAATGTCTGTCTATGAACCTAGTTGGTGTAGCTCAGCCGATAACACCACTACCCACCAAGTAGCCACCACCCCACGTGGGAGACTTGGGTTCGAATCCCAGGCTGAGTGACTATGCTGTGCTACACCAATAAGAGTCCTTGGGCAAGACACCTAACACTACACTGGCCCACCTGTAATGTGGTTAACCTTGTAAGTCGCTCTGGATAAGAGCGTCAGCTAAATGCCAGAAATGAAAATGTCAACCTACATTGAGACAACAGGGCATTAACCTGACTAGTTCCAAAAGATTTCAACTAAAAGTTTTTCAGTGTACATCTGCAGAGCTTGTTCTTCTGTAAAAAAAGGTACCTCATGGTAAATCACACGTAAGTAGTGATTCCATGTGACATAAACAGTTGACAGGATGTGAGGTGTAGCATTTCCCAATTCTTCTCTCAACCCCCCAACTGCAGGGTGGCCATTTCCATAACTCCCAAAAGGAGGACATCATAACGGTGGAGTGGGCGTCGGGCACCATACTAGAACAGACTTAAAATCATGACCTAACCTATTAACACATAAATGATTACTTTGCTCGCCTAATTGAGTGGATCTGATGACATCTGTGAGTCAGACGGGGGCTTACTAATTGAGTAGCATTTAGAGGGCTGACCTGCAGTCGTAGGTGAGTCACAATGTCAGATGACCTTGGTAAACCAATGAAATGCAAGTATGGAGAGGTCTGTAATTTTTATCAAATAGACTCTTCAACTGTGAGAGACAGAATCTAAAAATAAAATTTAGAAGGTCACATTGTATGATTTTTTAAATAATTAATTTGCATTTTATTGCATTTTATTGATGACTCAGCAACATAATTACAGAGAAATCAGACATGTATTATTCTACCCTACAAACACTATACACTCCTTTCTTTTGCTGTCTTGTATCTAGTGTTGACCCGAGGATTAAGCCGCCATCACCCACGGCTTGCTTATTGGGAGTTCGAACACCAGATTGTTTGTAAAGCTGCTTTGTGACAACATCTGTTGTAAAAAGCGCTACATAAATAAATGTTGACTTGAAATAAGTATTTGATACAATAGAAAAACAAAACTTAATATTTGGTACAGAAACCTTTGCTTACAATTGCAGAGGGTTTTTAACAGGTTTCCTGAAGTTCTTGATCAAGTCTGCACACACTGCCGCAGGGATTTCGGCCCACTCCTCCATACAGATCTTCTCCAGATCTTTCAGGTTTTGTTGCTGTCGCTGGGCAACATTAAGTTTCTGCTCCCTACAAAGATTTTCTATTGGATTCGGGTCTGGAGACTGGCTAGGCCACTCCAGGACCTTGAAATGCTTCTAACGGAGCCACTCCTTAGTTGCCCTGGCGGTGTGTTTTGGGTCATTGTCATGCTGGAAGACCCAGCCGTGATCTTCAATGCTCTTACCGAGGGAAGGAGGTTGTGGTCCCAGCTCTCTTCAGGTCATTGACCAGGTCCTCCCCGTGTAATCCTGGGCTGATTCCTGACCTTTCTCAGAATCTTCCTTACCCCACGACGTGAGATAGAGATTGCACAGAGCCCCAGACCAAGGAAGATTAACAGTCATCTTGTGTTTCTTCCATTTTCTAATATTTTTTCTGATTATTGTCCTGTAGCCCATCCCAGCCTTGTGCAGGTCTACATTTACAGGTCTAATTTTGTACCTGGTGTCCTTTGGTCCTTTGCCCTTTGGTCTTGGCCAAGTTGGAAAGGAATGTGATTGATTGCGTGTGTGGACAGGTGTCTTTTATACAGGTAATGAGTTCAAACAGGTGCAATTAATACAGGTAATGAGTGCGGGATAGGAGGGCTTCTTAAAGAGACACTAGAAGAGCCAGAATTCTTGCTGGTTGGTGACCAAATACTTATGTCATGCTATTAAATGCAAATGAATTATTTAAAAATCATACAATGTGATTTTCTGGATTTGTGATTTTGGAAGTGTACCGACGATAAAAATGACAGACCTCTCCATTCTTTGTAGAATAAAATTCTTTGACCCTAACCACACTACTGAGAACATCAAGATCTTTTCAGAGCTGGTGGTGTTATCAGAACAATGGACTGGTCATCCCTGAGTTCAGACCTCCGGAACTGAATGAGATGGTTTGTGATTGTTGTTTGGGAAGCTGAGAAACAGAAAATGCTAAACCCACTTCTAGGACTAAACTTTGACGGGTAGAAGCTGTAATAGAGGCTAAGAGTGGACACACTTTATGCCGAAAGTTTTGATAGAATATGATTAACAGAAGATCAAACATACAGTTATAATTATACCAAGAGAAACAAGGATCTCCAAAATGGCTCCTTTACAGGAGAGGGCAAAACCCAAATTTAATTTGAATGCAAGTCAATGGAATTCTGGGCCATTTCTGTTGGTCCATCCATCATGAAATGTTCACACAATGAAAATGTACAGCAGCATGTGTGATCAAATGATGCATGAAAGTAAAAATCGCCAAAAAACGATGAGCCATGTTTCCATTTGGACAGCGACGATATGCGTTCTGCTTTTCCCCCCTGATGCTGAAATTGTGCTTAATGGCTCAATAGCAGATACATGAAGGGTGGTCTCTGACTTGTGCAGAGTACGGCACGAGGGAAATGAGCTCTATAGCATAATCATAAATAACATGGCGCTTGATAAACTTCCTTCCTCCAGGGTTCTCAGTCATGCTGTAATTATTAAGAAGACTTCCTCAGGCATGGAGACACCAGCATGATTGCTTTTTCATTGTTGGCTTAATCTCATTTCACTTTTCATTCAGCCTTTCTCCGAGACCTTTTATCTTCTTGCCTTGCTCGACTCCAGGGAAGGAAGATGTTCTGAGCCTTTTCCTAGTAAAAGAGCGGCTACCGTGCCACCCAGGGAGTTCACAGGCAGTATTTGTGTGGCGTGTTGAGGAGCCGCTGAAGAGACTTTTATCAGAGAGCTGTTTTAATGCTTGTTACTGAGGCTTTGCATGGATTAACTCTGGATTAACCTTGTTTGCTTGCTTGTTTTGACTTTTAAAGTAATTCCGGCTGTTATCAAACCATCATTGTAAACAGACTTGTGTTTTGCTTTTTGGCCTGTTGTAACAGCAGGCCCCGTTAAACGTCAGCTCAGGCCAGCCACTTAAAATGAATGGGCTTTTTCCGCTCTGTATCCAGGCACAGGTGTATCAGTCAGGTCCCTGTGTCGCTGGCAAATGTGTTAAATGATGCCTGTCCAGACACAAGAGCAGGTGTTTGTCAGAGGTGCCGATTTGGACAAGTCCTTTGCTGCTGGTATCATAACAGGGCTCGGGCTTGGGCATGCACACATGAGTGTATGCCTGTGAATACTGAGAAGGGGTGACTGCTCTTTGTCAAACACATGGACCAGGGAATCATACATTTTCCCCAGGCTATACAGGTATAAAATTAGAAGTTAATAATAATAATAATAATAATAATAATAATAATAATAATAATAATAATTATTATTATTATTATTATTATTATTATTATTATTTACTTCTAATTTTATATCATACATTTTCCCCAGGCTATACAGGTATAAAATTAGAAGTAAATAATAATAATAATAATAATACACCTTTTAATCATTTTGTATATCATGTGCATAGGCTGTCTGGCACGTGTGGCAAAACCCCAACCAATCACACAGCAACTCTATTACAGAAATATTAACACGTCAGTGTGCCCTGGTTAAGAATGAAGACAGATAAGGATGAGCCCTGTCACAGAACAAACGCTCTCCGATGGCTTGGACATTGCTGGCATGTACAAGTAGGCTTTTGCTTGTTCTCATTTGTTTCTGCCAGTTCAGGAGATGGATGTGACGCAGTGTGCACATGTTCTCAGTAGCAGCAGTTTCAAGTTTTACTATGGAGTAGATTTGGTGATGTTCATACTGTAGTCCTCATCGAACAGCTGTGACAGATGCATAGTCATTTAGTGGTTTCAAATCAAATCAAATCAAATCAAATTAAATCACTTTTATTGTCACGTCACATGTCCACAGGTGTGAAGGTGAGTGAAAAACTTGGTGTGTAGTCCCTTATAGTACTTAAATACAAAAAATATACATTAGACAATAAATATATACAATACTAAGCAGAAAATCTCTGTTTATTTTAATATACGGTTTTAGATACGAGTAATATAAGGGTATGAATAAAAAACTATGATGTACACATTTTCATATAGCACTATGGTAAGGCTGAGGTAGATGAGAGATGCAGGTTTCCTAACTTAATCAGAATCAGAATCCAGCTTTATTTGCCAAGTATGTTCACACATACAAGGAATTTGTCTTTGGTTGCAGAAGTTCACAGAAAATAAAACTAACCGTAATATTAAAAACACAGGTGGACAAGTTCTATCAAACATGTGGCTGATTCAAGACGTCACAGCATCAGAACGTTGAGCTTTGCTGTGGCTAGGTTTAGTTTGATGTTGATAGATAGCAAGGGTGTGTCCTGATTGTGCACTTGATACTAATAGTATCTTAACTAGTTTTTGAGTATGTAGTAAATACAGTAGTCCAGTCAGAGGTAATGTCAAAGTTAAGGATGCTCAAAAACCCAGACTGTACACATAGAACCAGGTAATGGTGGACACTGTAAACCCACAGTGCAACGGGATATAAAAAAGGAGGAGCTTCTTGCATCTGAAAATAAAAAATAAAAGGCGGATGGTGTTGTGATGGTGGCTATGGTGGTGGTGGGACAAGAAATGTGGCATATAAATATGAGTTCAACCGGAATCTGTCAAAACCGCCTGTAAACATCAATGCATTGTAGTAATTAAAGTGCTTATTTCTTTACGTTTAATCAAAAACCTCTGACCTTATATAGTATGTTAATATTGTGTGTACTAGCCTGCCGAACTCACACTGTTAAGATACATCATAGCATATACAGGGGTTGGACAATGAAACTGAAACACCTGGTTTTAGACCACAATCATTTATTAGTATGGTGTAGGGCCTCCTTTTGCGGCCAATACAGCGTCAGTTGGTCTTGGGAATGACATATACTGCGTCCTGCACAGTGGTCAGAGGGAGTTTAAGCCATTCTTCTTGCAGGATAGTGGCCAGGTCACTACATGATGCTGGTGGAGGTTCGTCCTTCTTGGTGGTATGCTGACATTACCCTGGATACCGTGGCTCTTGATACATCACAAAGACTTGCTGCCTTGGTCACAGATGCGCCAGCAAGACGTGCACCAACAGTTTGTCCTCTTTTGAACTCTGGTATGTCTCCCATAATGTTGTGTGCATTGCAGTATTTTGAGTCATTCTCTGAGTAAAGAGTTGTAGGGCCATTTTCCACCACTTGCACACCAAGGAATTTGTCTTCTACGATGAGCCCATCCGTGAAGTGAAACCACATACATACATACATACATACATACATACATACATACATACATACATACATACTGTTTGCCCTGGAGCAGCAGGCAGCCCTATCCATGGCAGCTGGAGAGCAGTTGGGGGTTAGATGCTTTGCTCAAATGCACTTTAGCTGGACCCCTTGGACACACTACCTTAGTAGAGCGATCCTAAACACTGATCTGGAATGAACCTCAGGTATTCCATGTGCCTCTAAGCCAAGAAACCGTATGATGATCTGACCAAAGTGCAAGTTTTACAGCGCCCCCTGGTGGAGCATAGAGTTTAGCCTAGTTGGACTAAGTTTTGTCTTAGTGACTGGTTCTCTCATCAAAACAGAATGTTCTGCAAGAGTGAGAGACCCATGGTCTTTTTAAGCACTATAAGAGGCAAGGTGATTTGAAAGGTCTTTTATGCTGCTCCAGAGTATGAAGTCCTTTGGTGATTTGGTGCCATTTAATGTTCCTCTACAGAAACACTTAAAGGAATGACTGGTCTCTAAGCATTCACTCAATCACTTACCACAGTCTGAGAGTGGCCATTTTTCTGCATTCTTTTTACAAAGATAAAAGGAATTGTAATTTCAAGAATTCACACATTTACCAGCACTGCACTGTTCTTTACCGCCTTAAATACAGCAGCAGTCACAGACCCTCTACATGCCCCTTAAATGCAGCTGCTGCACCATTTAAGGTGCAACAAAAAAGCTGAATGAAAGACTTCATCTACTTAATTTATGCAATGGAGAAAATGTGGCAAAATGAATGAAACACTGTGATCAGTAATTTGTTTGGTATTCGGCATGCAACCTTTATAAATTATTCAAATCTGTTCAGTTTTGGCTTCATCCATAAAAATTTTTTTAATCTGTTACATGTTCACTTAATGTTAGTTAAGCATTATAACCATTAATAATGTAATACTTCAGGTTAACTCATGGATTACTGCATGTTAGTTAGTCTATATGTATATATACTGTATATATATATACACACATACTAACCCGTAATGTTAAACAAGGACAAATGTTTTATATATATATATATATATATATATATATATATATATATATATATATATATATATATATATATATATATATTATATATTATATATATAAACAGTTACAGGCCACTCTACATTCCCCTTAAATGCAGCTGCTAGACCATTTAAGGTGGAACAAGAAATCTGAATGAGAGTCCCAGGTTAACTTTGGTAAAATTGACACTGCTGCCATTTGGAAAGCTATACAGTCACAGAGGCCTTAATCTGACACAGCTAACACAGTTAGATGGTATAAGAGAAGGAGCTAATAAAAACCTGACTACTTAATAAAACATGGACTAGACAGCGGGGTGGTGATGTCATCCGAAACAGGACTGACCCGGTCCTGACTTAGAATGTAGCAATATTAACACAATATGGTGTTTTGCCCATATTGCATGGTACTGTTTGGGTTCTGGCAGCTGGGGCTGGCACTGGTCACTGTCTCTGCTGGTGATGAATGAGGGTAAAGCTGGCAGGAGGAGGGCATGACTGTGACCTGCAGGAGCTTCTACGTCTGAGTGCTGCATGCTCACAGCAGCCTAAAGAGCCATCCTGGACAATAACAGTGTGTGTCTCCAAATGCCCACCCAGCCGTGTGCTACTGATCACACGCTCACACTGACACTCACACACAAGCTCTTAGCAAAGCTCTTCTCAGAACCTCACACTGAGCCTTTAAGAATGTGCGGTTTAGCAGGGAGGACCTGAGCCAGCTGGCAGCCGCTGAGGTGCGTCAGGATCGATTAGGTTCAGTAGCTTTTTACTTTCCAGCCACGGTGTTATAGATGGGGCACCAGCAGCATCAAAGAGCAGCATTGCTCAGAGAGGTTACTTACACATCAGCAGGCTTTGCTGTGTCATTATAAATCAGTGTGCATTGATTTTAGATCGGATCCCTTTGAGGCCCTGAGAGAGGGACAGACTGAAATGTAGACAGGCAGACTGATAATTAGACTTAACCAGGGATGGTTTGGAATATGCTAGGTATGCAGCGAATGTTTGGCAACCGAAATTATTCGACAGAAAATTGCAAAAAAACCATCTCCAGTTAATAGACAGAATCATTTATACCCACCAATTAAATTTTTTTTTTAAAGACGCTCTTACCTTTTTCTAGGTTCCAGGATGTAGAGAAGAACCAGATTGGAATTTTTTTCTCGTTAGCTTCAGGGCTAGCCCATGTGCTTGAGACTAATATCCACTGTAACGTCCTATTTCTCCACACCAAGTCACACCGGAGCACACTGACGCTTCCCAGCTTTTATTTCTATTCAGTCATTCATGCCAAACAGAACTCCAGAAAGAATCCACTCACTCACTCACTCACTCACTCACGTGTTCACCTTCTCCATAAAGACACACAAACCCCAATAGGCCCTTTTCACACTTCCGCATTCTTTTTTTCCAGAAACACACGCGGATGGGTAACGCTAGTTCCGTAAACAGTAAACAGTGATGGCAGAGTCCAAGAACAAGAGATTTTGCAGTGTACCAAGGTGTTCGAACTCAAAACAAAAGCAGCCGTATCTCAGTTTCCATGGCTTTCCGGCTGACGGCGAGCAAAAGAAAAAATGGGTGCGTGCGATAAGGAGAGATGAAGGGGTAAGCTTTGTGATTCGGCGCAGGAGTACCTTTGTGTGCAGCCGGCACTTCACTGCTGTGGACTACATAGAGGGAAGCTCGCGGCTGAAACCGGGTGCTGTTCCCACTCCCACTAATTCCCGTGACGAGGATTAACTTGTTGTGCTAGCGTGTTAGCAGGCATAGATGTAAACAAAGCTTACGTTAGCTGACGTTACTTGGTTTGCTAGCTAACCTAATCGGGAGCTGCGAATAACTTCAGCCTTGTAGATCACTTTAGTTAACTAAAGCAGTCAGTATCATTAATAATATTTACTATTTGCTTAAACTAGACATATTTAACATTAAACGCTAGTATATGATGCATATACATTAAATGCTAGTTAGCTAGCACAGATGTAAACAAAGCTAACGTTAGCTGGCGTTTCCTTACCCTGATAGCTGTGAAGAAACTCTTCAACAAAGAATTTGTAGCCTTTGTTCATCTTAGAGTCCTTCGTTGAGGAATATTTTCCAACGATCCTGGAAACATCCTCAAATTTCAGTCTCGACGGCGATGAAGTGAAATGTTTCATGGTCAGCCGGGAGTACAGGAACTTGGTCTACCCAGCGTCGACGTATTTCCGCTTTTTTGTGAAAAGGCCCTATTGTGCAACATCGCTGTCACGCCTGCTGGCTCTCCTCTTATCCCCAATCTCCTGGACTCCGTTTCCCATAATCCACCACCCGAAGACATCACAGTCACATGTCCACCATCTCCCAGTCCCGCTCCGTCTCTCAGGTCTAAGTCTCCAGAATATTGATTTCACCTGTAGCTGATTAGCCTCGGGTACAAATACTCCTCTCTCCCACTGACCCATTGCGAAGTATTGCCTCATTGTGCGCACTGAGCGGTTTCCTTTGTTCTCGTTTGCTTACCTGGTTTGACTCCCTTTTGACTTTTTGGTTTACTCTTTGTCTTTCCCCTCTGGATACTGTTGCTGGTCTGATTGTGTTGTCTGGTTCTGACTTCTGCTCGTCTCGTTACTCTGACTCAGTCCTTGCCCTCTTGGTTATGTCCACTTGTGCCTTGTTGCTGCTGTGTTGTGCTACGAGCCTGTTTAATAAACCTAGCTTTGCTTTTAGCTCAGCGCGTGTCACAGTCTGTCTGTCCATCCTCACAATCGCGATAAAATCGGGACCAGTGTGGAAGGAGGCGCTCTCTGTGAATGCACCAGATGGCTGGGATGTATTTAAGTGTGCTTAGTTGGTATTTCTGATAGGAGGTTCAAATGTTCAGTCTTCAGTAAACATGTATTAACCTCAGTTTAGGGATTACATGTAAAAATACATGCAGCCTTTTTTTTTTTAAAAAAGTGGCAAAATAACAAAAAAAGTGTGGGGTATAGGTATATATACCTAACACCTATATATAAAAAAACAACAAAGATGTTCTATACCGCCATAAATATATAGCAGCAGTTATAGGCCCCTCTACATGCCCCTTAAATGCCACTGCTGGACCATTTAAGGTGGAATAAGATAAGTGAACAAGAGACCGACTTCAGCTTTGGTCAAATTGATCAAGTCATTACATGTGTCCCATACATTCGTACCTCATCAGACACTGCTGCCATTTGGAACGCTATACACTCATATGTATAATAATATAATAGGCTACTACGTGACACAGCTAACACAGTTAGATGCTTTAAGAGGAGGAGCTAATGAAAACATGGCTACTTAATCATAGGCTGGAGGTTAGGGAACCAGCCTTGTGACCGGCGGGTCGCTGGTTCGATTCCCTGAACTGACGGTAACAACTGAGGTGCCCTTGAGCAAGGCACCTAACCCCCAACTGCCCCCCTGGTGCCGTGGATAGGGCTGCCCACCGCTACGGGTAAGTGTGCTCACTGCCCCCTAGTGTGTGTGTTCACTAGTGAGTGTGTATGTGGGTGTTTCACTTCACGGATGGGTTAAATGCGGAGACTAAATTTCCCCACTGTGGGATCAACAAAATCTTAATAAAAGATGGACTACACAGGGCCTGGTGATGTCATCTGAAACTGGACTGACCCTGTCCTTATTTAATATAGCAATATGAAAACAATGTGGTATTTCTGTTTACATTCTGGCTGCTGGGGCTGGCACTGGCCACCCTCTCTGCTGGTGATGAACGAGGGTAAAGCTGGCAGGAGAAGGGCATGACTTCTTTGATTTCTTTGAAAAACAAGACAAAAACACATGTAGCTTATTTAATTTATGCCATAGCAAAACAGTGGCAGAATGGATGAAACACTGTGAAAAACCATGTTGGGTATTCGGCCTTCAGCCTTCAGCCAAATGTTTCGTTTTGTTTTGTCTCGGCTTCGGCCAAAAATGTTCATCTCGGTACATTTTGAGAATAAACAGTCCTTTTCCAAATTTGATGCATGCGTCACATTCCAGAAAGCTGGAACAGGAGTATGTTCATCACTGTGTTAATAAACCACTGCATAAAAAAACACTCGGGGTCTAAAGACACAAACGGTTCAGGAGGGTAGGCAGGTCAGTCTAGTGCCCACACCTTCTGAGTACACAGCCCTTCTTTTTACATTTACATTACATTTAAGGCATTTAGCAGACGCTCTTATCCAAAGCGACTTACAACTGTGTTTAGTGATCTGTTGGATAATATTCCAGCTAGTACAGGAAGTTTAGAGCCTAAAACTCACCACGAGCTCAGACACTGCCCGAACAGGGGCCAGTGCTGGTACCTAGAGAAAGGTCATTATAAGTGCAATACAAAAAGGTTATTAAATTACCACACGATACACACAATTTACACCTCTACTAGAGCTCACTCACTTAAGTGCTTTACGAAGAGATGGGTCTTCAGTCTGCGTTTGAAGACCGCGAGAGACTCCGCTGTTCTGACGCCCAGTGGGAGTTCATTCCACCATCTGGAAGCCAGGACAGAGAAGAGTCTGGACGCTTGTCTTCCATGAGTCCTCAGGGATGGTGGTTCGAGACGAGCTGTACTTGAAGCACGAAGGGCTCGAGGTACTGCTCGACTCTTCACCATTGCCATAAGGTAGGGAGGCGCTGGTCCATTCTTGGCTTTGTAGGCCAGCATCAGAGTTTTAAATCTCATGCGGGCAACAACAGGAAGCGCGCATCGGACTTGCCTGAAATAAAGACAGACCCTATAGGGTCTATGTGCTGTTCAGTATGTATTCACAGATGTGCAGGTTACTAATACCCCCCAACCCCCCAACCCCTACCATGACAGACATGGACTTTATGCTGGTAACAATATGAATGATCTATTTCTATATTGGCAGAGGGCATAATGTCCATTATTTCCATTAACACTCTGAAAGCTGGACCCATCGGGCCACAGTACACATGTCCACTGAGCATTAGGTCATTTCAGATTTTAAACTTTTGGATTTTTGGCAAAGTGGCGTGCATCAACTCATCCTTCCTCATGAATAACTATACCCTTCCTGGACATACAGACAGAGAGAGAGAGAGAGAGAGAGAGAAATAGATAAAGAGACAGACAGATAGATATATAGACAGGCAGATAGATAGACAGACAAACAGGTAGATAGATAAACAGACAGACAGACAGATCAGTCATGTAAAACTCTAATGTACCACGTTAGGATTAAGGTGTTCTGATGACTTTCCTGGTCCAGGTTTTAGGCTGAGGTCTTCCATAAATAGTCCTGGACAGCTTCTCAGAACAGCTCTAGTTGAATGATGGGCCTTGATTAAATTCTAAATCTTGCTCCGTCCAACAGGTGATTATCCTCCACTTCTCAAATAAACCCTGCCTGGGCTGCAGCACCATCTGTTGAATGGGTTAGCAGGCTTTCACTCACGTGGAAACTAATGCACGCCAACTAATAGTGCTGGAGCGAGCGTGTGCAGTGTTATTATGAGAAAGCCTGAGGATTACTGTAGAGCAGGACAGAACAACAGCTCTCAGAGAACAAAGCATGTTTATGTCTCTCTATTGCCAGTCAGTCCTCAATCAGATTAATGCCACTGACCCAGTGTCTCTATGCTGTCTTATATGATACAATGGAAGCTTGTTGCCGAACGGATACATCATTTCCACCTGAGTAAAGTATATTGTGTTGCGTGTATTCGACTCCTAGTGCTTATTTCTTGACGATACGTGTGTTTATAGTATTTTTCTTCATGTGGAAATTCATTTTTATGAATATGTGTTCAGTGCACTGAAGCTTTAACACACTAACTGGCTGTGTTTGAGAGGAAAGAGAAGTCTAACAACCTCTAGAGGCGGTAAGCCTTATAAGCGCCGCCCGTATAAGCACACTGACACCTGGCAAAGTACACCTCTGCTGTTAAGCTGGAATTCCATGGATTGTTCAACATTTTGAATTGAGCTATTGGGATGTAAACAAAGTTATCCAGAGTGGTTCTGTGTGACAACGGTCATTTAGCGAGCAGTGATGCCCTCCATGAGTCATCCTGTTAGTGTCAGCACCATTGGCAGGCGGCCGAACGACACAGGACTACATGCATGCAGACGTGTCGTGCTAGACTGACAGGCAGCGAATCAGAATGGCAGTGGGCCATCTTCAGTCACAGGTCCCGTTTTTGTCTTGGTGAAGATGACCAACGAACACTGTGTGTGGAGGCACCATGGTTGGCGGTGACGTTGGGCATGTTGTGTTAGCAGACATGGCAGCCTGGCGCCGTTCCGAGAGGCACTACTTCTGTATGTGTAGCTCAATAAATATTGATCATATCAGTCTAATATTTCTCATCAGTTATTGATTCTGGTGACCTTTATCGTCCTTCCCAACAGCACCGCATTCCCATACCTCCTTCTGGGTGCAACTGAGTGTATTTACTATGGCGAAGGCCGTAAACCTGCAGTTAGTACTGTCTTTGGGTCCTATTCGGCCCTGCATGTACCTCTACAGGGGTCACATGATACTACAGAAGACCTTCCCTGCCCAGTACTGGCCCAACTTCCGCAAAGCAGGCAGGTCCCCTCTACTGTAGGGATGCACCAATCTGATACTGGGATTGGATATCGGTCCCAATATTAACAAAATTCGCTGGATAGGTTATCGGATAATTAGGCCAATCTACAGAACCTATACATTGGCTTTGTCACGTGTGCTATGACATATGTCAGCAGCACCTGTGTGCCGTGCCGGCAGACACGACATACAAACAGGAACAACAACATGGAGCGAGCCAAAGAGGCAGCTGTACGGAGGTATTTGTTATTTTGTTAGTAAAGTAAAGCTCAAGTCCATCACGATGCTTTAATTCTGTCCTACATGGTGAGGTATACGGTTTATTACTGTCACGCCTGTGGGTCTGCCCGTCACCGCTGCGCCGCCGTACTCCAATTCCCAGCGCCCACCGCTCGATGACGTCACTCCCACGTGCGCGCGCTCCGCCAATCCTTCTCGGTCATCATCTCCCGTCTACTGATTGTTTTCAGCTGGCAGCTCTCTTGAAAAGCCCAGTTCACACAAACACACCTCGCGAAGATTTGTCAACTCCTCTTTGCATCTCTGAGCGCTATTTTCGTCATTCTCCGTCTGTTCGGTTGTTCCCGACCTCGTTTGTTTCTTGGACTACCCTTTTTGCCTTCTCTCCGTACTTCGTCTATTCTCGCTACTTCCTGGTTTGGCTTACGACCCATTTCCGTTTCCCTTGACTACGGCTCGGTCTCTCCCTGTCTGTTTATATTGCCTGTCTGACTGACTCTTTGGTTTCTGACCCTAGCCTGTCTCTCTCTCTCTTATGACCCGGTATTATCTCTTATGACCCCTGGTATTGCTGAATCGTTCTTTGTTGTTGTGTAAAGCCTCCACTTGTTTCATTAAACCACTTTTGTGTCTTGGCTCTGCTCGCATCGCGACTGGTTCTTTGTTTCTGACAATTAGTTTAGCAGAGGTATCAGAACGGTATTGGGTATCGACCGATATGCAAAGTTTATGTATCGGAACTGAAAAAGTTGGCCATACAATTCAACTTAACAACCCCACACCGTTACCTCACAGCCCAGTGCATACACATGTATCCTTAAGCTAACAGCCACGATTACTTACAATACTAAAGTCTCGTTTACTGTGAGCCTGGTCCTCCCATGGTGCTCCTGGGTTTTTCTGGTGCTCCTGGGATCCTGCAATACCATACCTTTAATACTACCTTGTATGTATACCACCAGTCCATGTACAACCCCAACTGCTTTATCCATGCACCCAAACATTTCAGATAAATCAGTCACCCTGCCCTCCCATCCCAGAAACCTGCCGTCTGATCAGAGGAGGCTAGCAAGTCTGATAACACAGGCTTGATTGAATCTAAGTGCAACAGAACTTTTGTTGTTAATAGGCCAGAGTTTAAGAGGAACAGCGGATTAGTCTAGAATTCCCATATCCCAGTCAAATACTGTCATATCGCTTCATAGCTTACTTTAAAATCTTACCTTGGGGATGATTGACACCTGCGGATATATAAAAGCACTGCTACTGTTACTACAACTACTGTACATCAGCATCATCATCATAAATACTTCTGTATACATTTGATTATTTCTGCTTCAATTCAGTGCAATAGTGTAAAATCCTGTCTTTAAGTAGATAATGGATATATTTGCTGCATATTGATCGTTTGTTTGGTAGTATTTCGCTTATTTTTAGGTCATTTTCATTTTTTACATGCCGTTCATTTGACCATCACTGTTAATGGCATAAAAAAATGAAAACAATGAAAGCTTGGAGCCCTGTTAGAGTAAGCCCTGTATGGGTGCAGTGATGTAATGTATGACCCCTGCTGGCCATTAGTATGAACTGTATTCCCTTCATCCATTAACAATGATAATAATGCTAGTACAGAGATAACGCTACAGTAAATCGATGGGAGGATTATGTAACTGTGGAGGAAGTGTAATTTCTGCGGTATTACTATTGATTTCAGAGAATAAAATAAAGTTTTATGATTGCTGTACATCAGATACAGTACATCGGTATTCACAGAGCAGAGGTGTGTAATTGAGTTGTTTTAGCTCTGCACTCAAGCCTACAGATTCAGAGGAGGTATGTAGCGTTTTTAGGTTCTGTAGGACCGTGTGTGGCTGTAGATTAATATACTTACATATTGAATTATTCTGATTTGCTGTGCAACTTCACTGAAATCAGTATTAGACATAATCGTTAGGTAGCTCAGACAGTGTGTCCAGAAGGATGAGTGGAGCTGTAGATTTGAAATGTGAAAGCTGGATAGTAAAAAGAATTAGAGTGCAAAATCCTTTATACATTATTATTGCACATACAGTAAGAGTATTCGCTGCTCTGTAAATGGGAAATTTCACTGAATTTTATTTGAAAGAAAAAAAAATGAAAATAAAATAAAATATATATATATATATATGCACACTCACACACACGCAATTAGTTAATTAACTAATTAATTAGCACATAATGATATCCATTCTTTTAATGCTCATGTTTAGGCCTAAACTTTTAATATCCACAATAACCACAGCACATGCTTAAATTGGGATCATTGGTTTATATTTGTTTTGTTAAAGAACAGACAGAGAGGACAGAATGCAGGACAGAAAGGACAGGATGTAGAACAATAATGACAGGATGTAGAACAGAAAGGACAGAATGTTGGACAAAAAGGAGAGAATGCAGAACAGAAAGGACAGAATGCAGAACAGAAAGGACAGGATGTAGAACAATAATGACAGGATGTAGAACAGAAAGGACAGAATGTTGGACAAAAAGGAGAGAATGCAGAACAGAAAGGACAGAATGCAGAACAGAAAGGAGAGAATGTAGAACAGAAAGGACAGAATGCAGAACAGAAAGGACAGAATACAGGACAGAAAGGACAGAATGCAGAACAGAAAGGACAGGATGTCGCACAGAAAGGACAGAATGCAGAACAGAAAGGACAGAATGCAGAACAGAAAGGAGAGAATGTAGGACAATAATGACAGGAGGTAGAACAGAAAGGACAGAATGTTGGACAGAAAGGACAGAATGTTGGACAGAGGGGACAGAATGCAGGACAGAGAGGACAGAATGTCAGACAGAAAGGAGAGAATGCAGAACAGAAAGGAGAGAATGTAGGACAATAATGACAGGAGGTAGAACAGAAAGGACAGAATGCAGGACAGAAAGGACAGAATGTTGGACAGAGGGGACAGAATGCAGGACAGAGAGGACAGAATGTCAGACAGAAAGGAGAGAATGTAGGACAGAAAGGACAGAATGCAGGACAGAGGGGACAAAATGCAGGACAGAGGGGACAGAATGTCGGACAGAAAGGACAGGATGTAGGACAGAGGGGACAGAATGGGTAAGACGCACAGACGTGCATGCTATCAGCAGTACTATCGGCTGATTCTGGTAATACTGCGGGTGGCTGATACACTGGTAAATGGCTCTGTCCCTATACTGTATATAATTAAACAGGTCATGAGAGGAAGACATTCCTGTGAGTCACAAGTAGAACTGGGCCACATGGCAAACAATATTGTACTGCAGTACTTAGATGCTTACACAATACACAGTACCTGCCAGGTATGTCTCCTAGGTTACTGAGTTCTGTACAGCATAACAGACCCATGTTATATATTGATCTCCAACCACATGTGATCTTCTACTGTTGGAAACATCACATCCAACCTTCTGAGTGTATCACCATATTTACAATATCCTCGCCTCTAATAACAATAAAACAACCCCTACATGTATGCAGGTTTACAAACCCCAGTGCCTTACTTCCAGTAAGCAGGCCCAGTAATACTCACATGCAGTTAGCTGGTGTATTGATCCATGATACACTCAGGAAAGCATATTATGACATAATTTGACCACAATAAATATATTTATGCTGTCCACCCCTATACAGAAGCCTGTAGAACTCAGCATTGAATTGGCTGTGATTTTGTTTTTTATTAAAGTATTGAATTTACAGCAGGCCAGCCAGTATGGAGGACCGATATAAGTGTCCGTTCTTACAGGCATTGAACTTTTAAATCAGCATCTTATTGTGGTCAGTATTTTGAATGAAACATTAATTCCATCTATCTATCTGTCCATCTATCCATACATCAATCCATCCATCTATCTATTGGTCCATCTACCCATACATCTATCCGTCTATCTATCTATCTGTCCATACATCTATCTATATATCTATCTGTCCATCTATCTGTCTGTCCATCTATCCAGCCAACTATACATCTGTCTGTCCATCCATCCATCCATCCATCCATTTTCCTGCAAACTGGACGCAAGAGTCAAAGTTCCCTGCATGCCTGAATATTTTGACAAAGCTCCCTCCAAGAGACAGCTGTCCCAAATCTTGAGTCTCCTAATTTGTTTTGATGCTGTGTATGGTTTGTAAGTTGTATTATTCTCAGAATCCTGGTGTAACACGTTGTTCGTTGTGGAATTTGTTTAGTAAATCATGCATAGTTTGGACTAGGGCTGATTAATTGCGATGTAAATTGAGATAATTATTCTATAAATTGAGAGCCGGCCCTTTTTTTGTCTATAAAGACTAATGTGTCCAGCGTTTTTGGCTTGAGGCTTTAACATAGCCAGTCAACCCGCCAGACAGACTGCCTGTTAATTAGGGTGGTGTTCATGCACACAGCACAGGGGTTATTTTGATCAGTCTAAATCACCCATAGTTGGTTTACACGCTCCAACCAATTACATTCTACCTTTGAGATGAGGAGATAATTGATGACATTGACATAATAATAATAATAATAATAATAATAATAATAATAATAATCTATTATATTAATAATTATTATTTATTATAATTATAATAAAAATCTGCAATTTCCTTCGGGATCAATAAAGTGTTATCTTATCTTCTTATCTTATCTTAATTGCAATTTCAATACAAAAAAAAACATATTCACTTTCAGCCTTGGGTTTGACTGGTACTGTATGGTTTCCTAAAATATTAAAATGTAATACTTAGTTTTTTTGTGAATGTATCATGATCTTAACCTAGTTGTTTCTCACACCTACACTGTGCAGGGCAGTAAGCTTTAGCAAGAGACCCCCCCCCCCCGGTCTACTTCCTTTTCTCTCATGCGGGGCTTTCTGGTTCATTTTCTTAGATGACGTCTTTTTTTGCATTAAGCTGGAATTTGCATTATTTCTGGCGTATCCACCATTTTTACATGCAGCTTTTTCATAGTTTTTGAATTTAAGTTTTTGATGGATTGAGATGGTGTGAGAACCAGGACTAGTTGTTTTGGCCCCTCAGTCACAATTGCACGTTATTACTAAACTAGAAAGATAGTCATGACTTCTGATAACGTCTTTATTCATTTCATGTATTTAAACTATTAAAGTTTATCCTAACAATGGCATTTGAGAAGGGGCTGTTTTTTCCCCCAGTGTTATCTATGGAGCAGTGTGATCAGGAATCGCTCCTCTAGCACGTTTCATATAAACCATGCATTAACGTTAAAAACCTGTCCACTGTTGAGCTGTATCTTATAGAAAGGCTGTTATAGGACATTTACAACTGACCAATCAGTATTTAGGACAGATATACGTTTTCTTTGTCATGACTTTTGATAACATTTTCATTAAGTTAATGTATTTTAACCACTAAGAGTCATCCTAACAAAGCCTCCATATTGCAGCCTTGTAACTCTGAGAATGCCTGGTGCTGTTTGTTATGTGAATATTTTACAATAAATGGAGCAACAGATGTGATCTGACAGATGTTTCTGAAAGATGGCTTTTGTTACAGTTAGTATTAGTGCTGTTTAGTGATTGTTGATCCTGTGTTGATCAAGTGTTGATCTTGTTATATTAGAACGGTATCCATGTGGTCATGTTGGGTGCATAAATACAGATGTACAATGCTTTTACATAAATTTACATTTTAATAAAATTTTATTTCCAACCAATAAATACATATTATTCCTGTTTCAGCACCTTTACCTTTTCTTTTTAGTCTTTTTTGGGGGTCTCCCTTTCCAAAGAAATCTGCCAGGATATTATTCCACACCACCAAATTTCCACTTTGAAAGCTTTAAGTGCTGTTTATCTGATGGGGACAGTTTTGGTGCTGTACCATGTCTTGTTCCAGTTAGTTGTTAGGAGTCCCTGTAGCTTTTAGTCATTATTTGGGCTACTGTTGCTTTAAGCCATTTTTCTTTTGGCTTTCTTCATTGTGCAAATACATTGTATGATATTATCTGATCTCGTCCAAAATATCCACTGAAAAGCTTAAGCCTGTGTACTTAATGGCTGAAGTAACTGAAAATTAAATAAATGAAGATTGGTTTTGACATTTTTACAATGCTGTAGTTTGAAACAATTTGAAACAATCTAAAACTTGGGGCCTTACAATATTACATTTCACTATTCACTGTGAACCAGAGTAGAAGGAGGCAGTCATGGGCTGGAGATTAGGGAATCAGCCTTGTAACCAACGATTCCCTCAACAGACAGTAACGACTGTTCAAGTGCCCTTGAGCATGGCACCTAACCCCCAAATGCTCGCCAGGCTCCCCAGCTGCCCACTGTTAGTGTGCTCACTGCTTTCTAGTGTGTGGGTTCACCAGGGTGTGTATGTGGGTTAAATGCGGAAGACAAATTCCTCTGTGTGTCAGAAATAGCCATCAATAGCCCTAAACTCTCGACTCAGGGATTCACCGAGTTTGAAGCCATGAGCGTACATACTCTATTCAGACTGCTGAATGGTCTTCTAAAATACTAATGTCCCCTCACAGTCATTCCTCGGCAGGGCTACCAGGATCCTTTCTGTGTGGGAAGGTTCTGAGCTTGGATGTTCTCCTTGTGGCTGGGTGGACAGACCTCTGGTTGCTCTGCTTTCCACCCACAGTCCAAAAACATGCAGTATGAATGTGAAAGTGTATGTTTGTGTGTCTGGCCAGTGATGGACTGGTGGCCTGCCCAGCGTGTTTGCCGCCTTCTGCCCAATTAGCACTGGGATAGGCTCCAGTTTCCCCCACAACCCAGGAGGATAAAGCAGTTTAGATGGATGGATGGATGAATGAGTGAATGAATGAATGAATGTCAGTGCTTTGTGCACTGTGTGCTGCTTCTTTAATTACTTTGCCACCCGTTGTAATGCATAACTTGATTATTTTCGCCTTCGCAAAAGAACCACCCATGTCCACCCATACCCACATCAGAATTCCTAATTAAAATACAACGTGAATAAGTCATGGATGACATGGAGATCGCTGGTTGCTTTAACGCTGGGTTTTATACGACCATCATGACTATCACCTTGGCCAGCGGCCTGAAATACACTACCCAAACAAAGACCACACAGCCCAGATGGCAATTCTCTATCAACAGTCCAGGACTAATTTGTGTCCAGGACTGGACCACCTCTATTTCTTCCCTCTTCTACAGTAACTCACTCATGAATATTCATACTTTGTTTATGTAGGGCTTATGTACTCAGTGCAATCTGTACAGGCCCACTGCGTCATTTACATAAAATATTTACACTAAGACCCAGATCGTTAAGCTATTTATAGTGTTGCCATGGCACCCGTATGTCAGACAATGAGTTAGAATGAGAATGAGGATGTTATAAAGATGCCATGAAACCGGTATTATGAATGGAGAGGTCTGCAGTGTTTCTGTTATGAATATATAAATGTATTCTGCACATACATGTAAATACAGTCATCATCAAAAGAGTAGTTGCACATATAGTTCCACCTAGAAGACACATCACCTTTTCATTGGTTCAATAGCCAGCCACTGAAAACCTCAGCACTGTGTAATACACTCAGCATCAATACAATAGCTGCACCCAGGAATCAGTCGATTGGAATGAAATTGAACGCGGAGTGGTGGTTGGTTTGTGACAATTGTGAGACATATGCAAATTGATTTCAGGTTTCTTACAACGGCTCGATCCAACTTTCAATGTGGATTGTAAGCAAGGCCGGGCCCCCTCACCCATTTATCGCAGTACCTGACTTTCCCAACAGCCATGATTAGTGGACATCTGATGCGACGCAAGCCCGCATCAAGTGATGCCCTTCATGAGTCATCATGTGCCAGCACCATTGACAGACGGCTGCACAACCCAGGCCTACCATTACAACGACAGCCCTTAACACCACATCACCAAAGACGTGTCGTGCCAGACTGTCATGGATTGGCTGAGGAGGCAGTCTTCACTGACGAGTCACGGCCTGTTGGTCCGAAGACGATCAATTGCATCCCGTATCTGTAGGAACGGCCCACCGTGTGGGTTATCCACAGCACCAGGGTATGATATGCCGTTGGCTTTTGCATATCACACGTTCAGAAGGCCTGGTGTCACTCCACCTGCACCCCTACCTCAACAACTGTGTAAGAGTATTCAAGCTGCATGGGGATGGCTTACTTCACAGAGACAACCATTTAGGAAAACCACTTACAAGTCCCATACCGAGACGGTCTAGCATGCATGCATTAGCAAACCGGCGGGCCTTGCACACCATACTGAGAGACAGACTTCTAGTATGTTGCTAGACTCAATAAATATTGATCATACTCAGTCTAAATTTATTAATCTGTTATTATTTCCTGGTTCCACCTTTACCTTCCTTCCCAATAGGCCTGGCCCATCCCACACTTCCTTACTCTGGGTGCAGCTGTTTCTAGAAGGAGTGTAGGTATGCGTCCACAGCAAACGGTGAACTATGAATGAATAAACTACTTGACCACCACAAAAGCTCCTTTTCGGAAGGCGGGAAGAAGGAAGGGATATGAGGAAGGAGATGAGACAGGGAAAGAG
>JAMWET010003390.1:55000-59790 GCA_024036415.1 Prochilodus magdalenae | reverse complement strand
GACGCTCCTACTCTTACTCAATACACACATTATACACCACAATACCACAACACCAACACACACATACATTAATACACATAACACACAAACACACCCACCTTACTCAAATATACACATACACACATTTTAATATCACAAATACACACACAACCTCATTAACACAAATATACACACACACACACATACGCCATTAGATTTAAAGCGCACGCTGCATTATTCCTCAAATACACACATGGTACAAACAAACAACACTTTGTTCACATATTGTTTACTGTCCCCTCCTGCATCCTTGTGTGTTGCAAAACTTTCCTGAAGGACCTCCATATACATGTGTAATACTAGAGTCTTCACTCTAAGCCTTACTCTCTATCCGTTTAACCTCAGTCACCCCCCCAAAAAAGAGTACGTCTTCTAACTTTCTTAGTTTTCCTAAAACAGGTTCCCCTCGAGTCCGTTCAACCTTGTCCTCACTTCCTACTAGTTTTATCATGCTTTTTTGTCAGTATAGGAACAGCCCAGTTCCTCACAAAAACACCAGGAAAACAAACTCAAACCCCACACATGAAAGCACTCCCATAAACAACATCCCTCCTCCGGATGACCCCGCCCCCCTCATTCCCTCTGTGTCCCCCGACTCGCCTCTCTATCTCATCCCTTCTCGGTCTCCTAAGGTGTGTTTTTCCTTCCTATGTTTTTGGCTGGGTGCCCCTTGCCTGCGTGTTCGGTTTGGTTGGGTATTGTGGAGAGATTTCGTCAGTGTGTATAAACCCTGTATAGGACCCTGGAGGGCCGGGGACATCCGGCCTGTAACGCTTCCTGATCAGAGTTGAACTGAGCGCGGGAGGGCTTCCTGAGGGCCCCCCCCAGTCAGACTGGGGCCGACATGCCACTGCAGCCAATGGAACGACACACTCTGGACTTTCAGCCAATCAACGAGCCGACCACCCCCCTTTCTCGGTTCCCAAGCCAATGGCCCGGCAATGGTGGCATTTTTCCAACACGGCTTGCCCCTTTCTTAGGCTCCGAAAAGGACAGAGTTTCAGTCCCCTCCATAACTCTCTGAAATTCAGGCCCTTTCAGTCTCATAGTTTGGTAGAAGAACAAAGGAACTCCCCAGTGTGGAAATTGAGGGCGGACCGTGCGTACAAAAGGCTTCGCTGTGGAAGGTTATCCGATGCCCCACAAGTTTTTTCTTCCCCTGATTTGTAATGGTTGGCCAAATCAGTTAAGAATTGCCGTTTTGGTTTTTCTGAAGTTTGGCTTTTTCCTTAGTGTTTTGTTATGTGGAGGCTATGAGGCTAATGGTAGCTAACAGCTTTCTAGTACTCAATGAGTTCCCCCCAACTGTGATTACATTTTTCAAACTTCCTCTTAGCCTGCTTCAAACCCGTAAATCCATACACATCTTCATGTTTTGACTTACAAAATTTAAACTATAGAATGTACTAAAACCTCACCACTATGTCAAAGCAATGTTAATGCAACACCAAGGCTTGTATTCACAAATCTCCCTTTTTTCTGTATTTTATGATTCATAGGTCCCATCTACTTATTGTCAGAAATCTGATTTCTATACTTCAGTAATCTCCGCTGACAGAATACGAGTCCCCTGTGGGACTGAAATGTCACCTCATAACAGCACCTCCACAAGCACCAACAGCAACGTCTGGACTGAATGTGGCATGGACGGGTACCAAAGGTATTTGGATGTAGGACCACAGCAATATTCATTCACTCTTACATCAAAGAAATTGGGTCAATTGGGCCTAGATTTTGATAGATGCCTGTCCCCTTGGCACAATTCGCAGTGACAGTTTTCCGGTAAGACTGGGAGGTTTAGCCACTTGCTGGTAGATACCCTGTATGACCGCGCCCCACGTCGAACCGTGCCCTAGGTCCAAGTTAACTATATGTAATGTATAAACGTTTTTTTGTACATGTGATAAAATTCCTCCCGTAACCCCGAATTCCTTCTTTCTGTCCCCGGGTAATAAGGAAAACCAACGTTGCAGGAGGCTAAGCGGATCCTGTCCCCCGAGAGCGTCTTTACCCCATCACTGCAAGCCCAGCGACCTGGAACGATGCCGCCAAGAAAGCAGTGGTTTCTGCTATCGCTAAGAAATAACAAACATGCGTGCTTATACACTAATCTCCTTGGTCTTAATCGCCACATCCCTCATCCATTCCAGCAAAGTAGTAGAATCACACGTTACACGCGTTGCCCATAAACTGGTGTTTCTCCATGTCCCACCGTCCAGTTCTGGCAAAAGGTTTTAGGCCCATACCCCACAGAAGCTGTGGGGGGGTTAAGAAAGGTTTCAGAGCTGCCTTAAAATGAATGTACTTCTTTTGCAAATAGCTTTGAAAACCTTGAACCTTTTAAAGGAGGTCATATTATTGTCCCCGATCATATGTGTAGCGTAATGGTTTTGATAAGAGATAACTGGGTGCGTTAAGAATAAAAAAGAAAGAAACCGGCAAGCCCTCATTACTTTGAAACAATCCTTATTGAAGTTAATAGGTGGTCACTGATACTATAGTATTCAGATGATAAGCACCCTCACCATTGCTACCCAGTGGGTTTTCTATAGTAATGCCTGGCCGTTTTCCTGTTTATGCGTCCGTAGTTTACAGTAAGAGCGTAAATGCCTACATATGGCCGCAGATTGAAATCAGTCCCCTTAATAACAGTCCCCTTAAGAGATCGATGCCCCATTGAGCCCATCCCTCTGAAAGCACATTCATTTACATCTCTTCAAGTGCCCTTTTTCATCAACCACACCATCTCTCTGATTTTACGTTTTGCCTTTTATTTTTCCCGAGATTCCTTTTTCTTCCTTATTTTCTCTTTTTTAATTTAACCCCTGTCCCTCCTATTCTTGTCCTACTATATATATAAAATCCAAATGTTCCCAATTCCATCGTGGCCAACGGATTTTTTTTGGAAACTCCTGAATTGTGTTTAGTTTTTTTCAGTGTTGGGGACATTTGGCAAGGGTTAGCGCTAGCCCTAGATAGCAAATCAGCCACAATAGCCGGTTCCCTCCGTACGCAATGAAAATAACACGTCCCGTATTTTGTTTAATCGCCAAAACAACAGTGACCCTCAGGGAGCGATAGGAAGCTCTCTGATGGTTTATCGTTTCTTGACTGTGAAATGAATTGCAAGACCAGTTATTTATCGATTTAATAAGCGACTTATAGTGTGAAGGTTATTCAGACATGTGGCCCTGGCAGCCCTTGACCGCTATATTAAGTTGCGCTTCAGGTTCTGTTAGCTTGGGATAGGGGTTTTAATTGGATCTTGTCTAATGCGTCGTCCACGAAGGTGCCTTGTTGTGTGGGTTTGGGACAAGCCCGCCAGATTGTCCCGTTTGTTAAAAATGCCCTTTAATTTGAGAGGATGTTATAATTTTGGCTTACTTATATTGACATAACGTTAATATTGCTAGGCACCTAATCAACATGTTTCCATCAGCTTTCAAGCTATGTGCTAAGCTAGCCATTACTTGTAAGTCCCCGCTAACTATGCTAGCATACCTTTTTTTAAAGGTATTTAAGCTGACAATATTTTTTCCTCATTTTCAGCCATCTATAACGACCCATTCAGCAAAACACAGAAAGCCTTGATAACAGTGCGCTCACATCATTGTGATCAGTAAGCTATAGCTAGCTCTCATGAGCTAGCATGGGAGGAAATTGATTACACCTACACCTGCCTGTTTTCCCCAACACATGAACCTTTTCCAGTCCAGGGTAGCAACAGTAGCGTATGAGCCGCATTTGTGGGGCTGAGGCACAGATAGATTGATTTTAACCAGCTTTCTGTTATCTCCTCCTAACATGATAGACATTTGCTAAGCCCTGACCGACCCTGGTTACAGTTCTGGTGGAGCACCAGATATTATCGTGGGTGAGCACTAAAACATTATGGTTGAGGAGCACCAGATAACGTATGAAGTGAGCCCCAGAAAAGCATCCAGCAAGGTACCCACCATTTTTCTATCCACTCCTGGTGTTGACCCTTGTTAGTATCCTATTTAGTTAAATCATTTTCGCCAATGGTAGTATCTGGTGCTCACCTGCTAGCTCCCTGTTTGAGTCTAGCCTTTCTGTTTTTCTCTCCATTAACTGTGGATATACAGTAGTCCCCAGCATCCTACACACCTTTTTTAAGGAGCCCTAAAGGACATAGTGTGTTTTCTTATAAGCCCCTAAAAGAATCTTGTGCTGTCACCACATATTTATGTTGGGTGATCACCAGAAAAGTATCCAGCAGGTCCCACCTTTTTTCCGTGCCACTCTTTGATGTGACATTCCTGGTGTTAGCACTTTGGTTTGTATCTAGTAGCAACTGGTTGCTTCTATCCCTAACTTATTCAGTATCCAGTACGGTGCTCAACGACGCCCGATAGTGTTAGTGGTTGATCAGGCAGATGCATTTTTGGGTAAGCTGGTAATTTGAAGTTTGGTGATCGGTTTAGACAAGAGCTGAGCTACTGAATGAAAGCCACTGTAACTTCCAAGAAAAATCCAGCTCCCTAATGATACTTTGATGTGGGCCTTATGTAGATATAAACATGTGGGAACATGCTAGTGGTGTTTGGGGTGAGCCTTGGTCCAACAGTCGGAATCAGGTTTTATAAATGCCCTTACTGTAACGCTTGTGGTTTGTTATGGGATGTTCAATAAATGCTGGTTTATTCCGGATGTACCTTTCCCCAGTCTGGCAACCTGTGTGTGTCACTTCAAGATAAGGGTTGACGGTAAATATAATTGCAGTAGCCGGG
>JAMWET010003390.1:45000-50000 GCA_024036415.1 Prochilodus magdalenae | reverse complement strand
AGACAGATAGACAGACAGATAGATAGATAGATAGATAAGATAGAAAAGATAGATAGATAGATAGATAGATAGATAGATAGATAGATAGATAGATAGATAGATAGATAGATAGACAGATAGATAGACAGATAGATAGACAGACAGACAGACAGATCCAAGTGATCCATTACCCTCGGGCAGACATGGACATGCACGGCTCACGGTGAAGGATTTTTTAAGATACAGTGGTGTGAAAAAGTGTTTGCCCCCCTTTATGATTATGTTTGTTTGTCTCTTACATGTTTCAGATCATCAAACAAAGTTAAATGTTACTAAAAGAGAACACAAGTAAACACAAAATGCAGTTTTTGAATGAAGGTTTTTATTATTAAGGGAGAAAAAAAAAAAACCTATATGGCCCTGTGTGAAAAAGTTTTTGCCCCCTTAGCCACCCTTAGCAGCAACGAGTGCATTCAAGCGTTTGTGGTAACTTGCAGTGAGTCTTTCACAGCGCTGTGGAGGAATTTTGGCCCACTCATCTCTGCAGAATTGTTGGAATTCAGCAGCTTTGGAGGGTTTTTGTGTGTTCAGGTCTTCTGTCAGAGCTAACAGTCTGTCTGTTCTCTCTGTCTGAGCTGAACTGCTGCCCATCCTGTGTGGCCTGATGCAGTTGCTACGTCTGCTCTGACTGAGAGCCACTGGGAGCCTTTAACCCCCACGGAGGTCCTGGCTGTCCTGCACTGTGGAAGCTTGGCCTGCGTCCTGCTGACCCATCTTATGAACCACCAACATAATTACAGACTAATCAGACACTATACTCTGCTTTCTAGTGCTGTCTTGTATCTGGTGTTGACCCGAGGAGGATGGGTTCACCCTTTGAGTCTTTTTCCTCCTTCCTAAGGGAGGTTCTCCTTGCCACTGTCGCCCTCGGCTTGCTCATTGGGGGCTTGAACACCAGATTCTTTGTAAAGATTATTTGTAAAGCTGCTTTGTGACAACATCTGTTGTAAAAAGCGCTATAAAAAAATTGATTGATTGATTGATTGATTGATTTTTGAGCATGAACTGCCTTTTTAAGGTCATGCCACAGCATCTCAGTAGAATTCAGGTCAGCTCCTTGACTAGACCACTCAAACTCCTCACTTTGTTTTTCTTCAGCCATTCAGAGGTGGACTTGCTGGTGTGTTTTGGATCATTGTCCTGCTGCAGAACCCAGGTTCGTGCATGTAGTGTTAGTGATGGACTTTCAGTGGTTATATTAATGAGGCACCTTTTGGAGTTCCTCAGCTGGCCACACTGGCAAAACCCTGTAAGGGAGGGGTCTACGGGAACTTCACTGAACCTTAAATTATGCACAGTAATGTGCAGTACTGGAATATAAGGTGGTATATAATATGGTCTGAACACTCTTAGGGGGCTTTATTGAAATGTTCTAACATTCTGCTTTTTTCTTTTTGAAGGAACTTGGAAGTATTCTGGGGTTTAAGGCCTCCTGCTACTGTTGCTACATTTAAGCTTGTAGCAGGTGTCATGTGGGGGGTGGATCATTCCCAGCACTGTAGTGAAGCTTGCGTTGTGGTGATGATGTGTTAGTGTGTGTGGTGCTGCTGTGTGTGGATCAGACACAGCAGTGGTGATGGACGCCTCAGTGTCACTGCTGCCTGGGCTGAGATGACAACCCACCCAACCAAAACTATCCAGTCAGAGCGTCCTGCGGGCAGCGTCCTGTGGGCAGCACGCGTCCTGTGGGCAGCGTCCTATGGGCAGCGTCCTGTGGTCACTGATGAAGGACTAGAGGATGACCAGAGCTATCGTCTCTGACTGTCCATCTACAAGGTGGACCAGCAAGGTAGGAGTGTCTAATAGAGTGGACAGTGAGTGGACACAGTGTCTAAACACTCCAGCAGCACTGCTGTGTCTGATCCACTCACACCAGCACCACACACACTAACACACCACCACCACGCTATATGTATAGCCTGAATACTCTCTCTCTCTCTCTCTCTCTCTTTCTCTCTCTCTCTCTCTCTCCCCCCTCTCTCTCTCTCTCTCTCTCTCTCTCTCATTCTCTCTCCCCCTCTCTTTCTCTCTCTCTCTCTCTCTCTATTATTCTCCATTGTCCATGAGGCCTTAATTGTCCTATTCTAATTAACCGTGGCGGGTAACAAAGGCTCAGGCCGGGTGCAGCGCTCCAGCCTGCTGTCCCTTTTCAAATATTGTTTTGTTCTCTTTTTATTTGAGGAACTTTCTCTACCCACAAAACTTTCGGTCAGTGATGTGTTTGGGAATGCCTCCTGAATCCAATTAGACGCCTGAGCTTTCCCTTTCCAGAGAGAGCTTTCCTGTACGGAGGAGAAATCATCTGATGGCTTGGACACTAATTATAACGCTCATTGCTGCGTGAACCTCTAATGTAAAGCACAGAAGCCGACCGCAGGCGTTTGCCTTTAACCGGACCAATAATGAGATTCAGCAGCAGGTGAGGTGATCTCGCACACACACACTCACACACACAGCAACACACTAATGCACTAACACACACACACACACAGCAACACACTAATACACTAACACACACACACACACTCACACACACACAGCGACACACTAATACACTAACACACACACACACAGCAACACACTAATACACTAACACACACAGCAACACACTAATACACTAACACACACACACACACAGCAACACACTAATACACTAACACACACACACACAGCAACACACTAATACATTAACACACACACACACAGCAACACACTAATACACTAACACACACACACACAGCAACACACTAATACATTAACACACACACACACAGCAACACACTAATACACTAACACACACACACACAGCAACACACTAATACACTAACACACACACACAGCAACACTCTAATACACTAACACACACACACACACACAGCAACACACTAATACACTAACACACATAGCAACACACACACAGCAACACACTAATACACTAACACACACACACAGCAACACACTAATACACTAACACACAGCAACACACTAATACACCAACACACACACACAGCAACACACTAATACACTAACACACACACACACACACAGCAACACACTAATACACCAACACACACAGCAACACACTAATACACTAACACACACAGCAACACACACACACACAGCAACACACTAATACACTAACACACACACACAGCAAAACACTAATACACCAACACACACACACACACAGCAACACACTAATACACTAACACACACAAACACACAGCAACACACTAATACACTAACACACACACACACACACACAGCAACACACTAATACACTAACACACACACACACAGCAACACACTAATACACTAACACACACAGCAACACACTAAAACATACACACATACAGCAACACACTAATACACTAACACACACACAGCAACACACTATTACACTAACACACACAGCAACACTCTAATACACTAACACACACAGCAACACACTAATACACTAACACACACAGCAACACACTAATACACTAACACGCAAAGCAACACACTAATACACTAACACACACAGCAACACACTAAAACACTAACACACACAAACAGCAACACACTAATACACTAACACACACAGCAACACACTAATACACTAACACACACACACACACACATTAACACACTAATACACACACACAGCAACACACTAATACACTAACACACACACACACACACACACATTAACACACTAATACACTAACACACATACTAACATATCAGCACATAAATACACACTCTAGTGTCTGATGGCATGTGAGTGTGTAAATGTAAACCCTGCTTTACTCTAGCTAACCTCACACGCCTCCGCAAAGGAACTTTAATACCACTACTATTAATACCACTATTAATACTATTAATACTATTAATACTATTAATAATAATTACAACCGTTTATCCTCCTCCCCCTCCTTTTCCTTTCTTCTTGTTTTCCTCCTACTTTTTTTTCTCCTCCTTCAGCCACTAGGCTTTCTTTTCTATTTTTTTCTTCCTCCTCTTCCTCCTTTTTCTCTTCCTCGACCATTTTCTTCCTCCTCTTTTTGCTTTTGCTTCTTCTTCTTCTTCTTCTTCCTTTATCATCTTAGTTCTTCCTCCTTCTCCTCCTCCATCTTGTCTTGGTTGTTCTTGGCCACCTCCCCCTTGGATCAGTAGAGTCAGTGGAAGTCACTCTGCCAGACTTCTCTCCACCCAGAGGTGTGTTCAGTGACTAGATGAAGGTGTCCTTCTCTGCCATGCGTGGAGGGTATGTGTAGTTTCTGTACCCTCGTGCCCTCGTGCTGAAGGTGACTGTGCAAGCCCGTGTGGCGTGCGAGTGTTAAGTGCCACTGGGATTGCGCAGGTTTGACTCTCAGCGTCTCGTTCTGAGCGAGTGAAGGAAAGGCGCGGCCTGTCGGTGGTGATTTGGCACTGGCGATAAAGCGGGTGGGTAGGAGGCAGATGAAGAACCATACAGCCGAGGCAGCGGTGATGAAGGTCATGGAGTCTGGCCCGCCGCTTTGATATGTGCATGTAATTGTGATGTGTATGTGTGAAATGTTGTGCAGCTGGGCCTGATGGCAGATAACGACTTCACACAAACTAGCCAACAGTCCAGCACAGAATCACACCAATAACCCAGCAGCACTTCCGCATCAGCCAGTTACACTAATCATCGTACACTGCATCCAGAGGGAATCAACCCACAGGAATGAAACTTGGTGGGTAGGTTTGACATAATGAGACACACAACCAATTCAAGTGACGTGCTCTGACTCATTTTAGGACCCAACAGCCTCGATTACGGACATTCAGTGAGCAGTGGTGTCCTCCTTGAGTCATCCTGTTAGTGCAGCACCATTGGCAAACGGCTGCACCACACAGGACTACAAGCACACAGACCGCTACCACGACTGTCCTTAACACCACGTCACTATCGTAAGAGACTGTCATGGAGTGACTCAGAATGGCGGCGGGTC
>JAMWET010003390.1:30000-40000 GCA_024036415.1 Prochilodus magdalenae | reverse complement strand
GTGGCCAGGTCACTACGTGATGCTGGTGGAGGTTCGTCCTTCTTGGTGGTATGCTGACATTACCCTGGATACCGTGGCTCTTGATACATCACAAAGACTTGCTGTCTTGGTCACAGATGCGCCAGCAAGACGTGCACCAACAATCTGTCCTCTTTTGAACTCTGGTATGTCACCCATAATGCTGTGTGCATTGCAGTATTTAGAGCAGAACTGTGCTCTTACCTGCTAACTGAACCTTCACACTCTGCTCTTACTGGTGCAATGTGCAATTAATGAAGATTGGCCACCAGGCTGGTCCAATTTAGCCATGAAACCTCCCATACTAAAATGACAGGTGTTTCAGTTTCATTGTCCAACCCCTGTATATTATACATATAGGACCCCTATAGGTTTGAGCAAAATTAGGATTATGTCAAATAAGTATTTGAGTCGGTCCCAGCCAATCAGATTCCCTCAGCCAGTAACTGTAACAGATCCTGACAGACAACCAGGATAAAGACCCCAGCTTAATCATAAGCCGTCTCTCCGGTTGCTTTAAATAAAGAAATTAGCTTTGGGTTATTAGCAGATCTGTAGAGTCCCCCACCTGCTAAAGAGCCTCCTTCCCATCCATATTAATGCCCCGTTTCAGGAATAATTAGTGTTTTCTGGGGAGTTACTGGTGTAATTGAAGCACATATGTCCCACAACCTTCAATCCAATGTTAAACAAACCCGCAATCTCTTTAAAAAAAACCCAAAAAAGAAAAGAAAAAAGAAAAAAGTGGGGGGGCTTTTAAAAAGGCGCCCAGATAGGAAATAATAATGCCCTAAAAATCTGCAACAACTCCACAATTCATTAGCACACAGAGGCTGACGTGAGCGTAATGAGCGCCCGCAGCCAGGCGGCGGCCCAGGCGAGATAAGATTTTGATATTCATCTCAGCTTGTTTTCTCATTAACCTTAAATTATGCAAGCTAATGCAGTTCAAACTCTACTCTGCGCTGAAGCGCCGTCTAGTAGCTCTCTCTCTGTCTGTCTTTTCCTTGGAGTGGGTTGATGGGTGGGGAGCAGGGTGGTGCTGGCCCTTTCCCAGGCGGTGAGCTCTTGGAGGGTCATGTGGGGTTTGCATGTATTCGCTTTCGATGAGTCTGCTGTCCCTCGCAGGCGAGGCTTCAGCAGTGCTGGCACCCATACGGTCATTCTCGGCACATGCAGGGCTGAGTTTTCATACAACTCTAGCGGGTCAGTGACACGCCCGCAAGGTCAAATGAACTGCAGGGCTAAAATATTTTGCGCTCTCTCGCGCGCACTCTCGCACTCTCTCTGGAATAGAATGGAAACCGGACTCCAATTAGCTCTTGGGCCATCATGCTAGTAAATGCCCGAGGCAGCTCCTGTAATAAGGCAGTTTGTTTATCTCGGCTGTCGCTGTCCTGATCGGATCAATAGGGATTAGTGTTTCACCCCGAATCCTGCCGTGCTTTACAAGGGCAAAACCTAACAAAGATATTCACCGGGAATATTCACTTCCACTGGCTTCCCAGGGCAGTTTGGAGCTTCATAAGGTTTATCTCCATCTTTGTTTATGGAGGAACGAGAAACAAACACACAGTCAGGTTCACAGAACCTCAGACAGTCGATAATCAAACATCTCTGAGCATGTTAGACCAGACCATATAGAGATAGACAGACAATGACAGATAGACAGACAGACAAGACAGACAGACAGACAGACAGACAGATATAGATAGATAGATAGATAGATAGACAGATAGATAGATAGACAGACAGACAGAAAGATATAGATAGACAGATATAATGACAGACAGACAGACAGACAGACAGATATAGATAGATAGATCGACAGACAGACAGACAGACAGACAGATCGATAGATAGACAGGCAGACAGACAGAAAGACAGACAGACAGACAGATATAGATAGATAGATAGATAGATAGATAGATAGATAGATAGATAGATAGATAGATAGATAGATAGACAGACAGACAGACAGATAGATAGACAGATATAATGACAGACAGACAGATATAGATAGATAGACAGACAGATATAGATAGACAGACAGACAGACAGACAGACAGACAGATATAGATAGACAGACAGACAGATATGGATAGATAGACAGACAGATATAGATAGATAGACAGACAGACAGACAGATATAGATAGATAGATAGATAGATAGATAGATAGATAGATAGATAGATAGATAGATAGATAGATAGATAGATAGATAGATAGATAGACAGATATAGATAGATAGATAGATAGATAGATAGATAGATAGATAGACAGACAGACAGACAGACAGACAGACAGACAGATATAGATAGATAGGTAGGTAGATAGATAGATAGACAGATATAGATAGATAGATAGATAGATAGATAGATAGATAGATAGATAGATAGATAGACAGACAGACAGACAGACAGACAGACAGATATAGATAGACAGACAGACATGTTTTAAAAGTGCAAGTTAGAACAAATGCATATATACATCTAGCATATATGTACATTTGTTAAAAATGGACACCAATCATTGCACAAAAATCCATATGGGATTCCCACGTTTCCTTCTCTGGTAAATAAGTAACGTGTTTAAATTAAAAATATATATGTTTCAAGTTCATAATACATTTCCCTTTATGTTTGGCATGTATGTAAATATTAACAACTCCATTGTATATATATTTACCCACATATAATGTTCCTAAACTATAAAAATGTGTTGTAATGTTTTGTATGTAATGTTTTGACTTTAAATAAATATTTAATAATAACAGTAATATATAATTTTATTTACATATATAATCCATATCACTGATCTCCTTCTTCCATACTCATACAGGCAGCGTATCAAAGCCCGTAGGCTGGGGCTGTGCGTGTGTCTGCATTGAGTCTGTTCCATTCATGCTGCTCCTGGGAAGCTACATCTAATGAACTCAGCAAGGCTGCACTGGATCCCTGCAGGAGCCATAGCCCTCCACTCGTCCTGTCAGAACATACCTCCCTGCCCAACAACCCACTCCGATCAGCCGGTAACGATGCCACTGAGTCTCATTCCACAGCAGATACACATCTCTTTCTCCATCCCTCCTTCATTCACTCTACCTCTCCATCTCACCGCTCCATCCTGTTGCAGATTGGAGCTATGTAGCTCAGTGCTCACCATCCCTGCTTCCAAACTCCTCCTACAACCACACCGTGTGATCCAGCCAATCAGGGACATCTGAAGACGTTAATTCACTGGAACAGGTGTGACAGAGCAAGACTGTGCTTCCCCCTCACTCGAGCATCTTAGACAGAAGCTGTCAGGGTGGCCCCTGAGAGCCACAGGACCCTATGAAGCTACTTGCATTGGCTAGTTAATAGTGTTGGCATTGCTGGGGCCAAATCCTGCTTCTAGATACATACCATGTGCTTATTGCCCCCTCGCTCAAGCATCTTACACAACATAATGGTGACGCAGAAGCTGTTAGGAGGGCCCCTGAGGGCCACCAGGCAATACACAGGGTAGGGCTTACACTGCAGGGGCTTAAACCTCCTTCCAGATACATACCATGTGCTTATTGTCTCCTTACACAAGCATCTTACACAACATAATGGTGATGCAGAGGCTGTTAGGGTGGCCCCTGAGGGCCACAGGACACTAAGAAGCTGCTTGCATTGGCTGGTGGTAGAGCTTAAATCTGCTTCCAGATACATACCATGTGCCTATTGTCCCCTCGCTCAAGCATCTTATACCACATAATGGTGACGCAGAAGCTGTTAGGAGGGCCCCTGAGGGCCACCAGGCATTTACACCAGCATCTTACACAACATAATGGTGACGCAGAGGATGTTAGGGTGGCCCCTGAGAGCCACAGGACAACTATGAAGCTACATGCATTGGCTATTTAATAGTGTTGGCATTGCTGGGGCCTAATCCTGCTTATAGATACATACCATGTGCCTATTGCCCCCTCGCTCAAGCATCTTATACCACATAATGGTGACCACATAATGGTGACGCAGAAGCTGTTGGATGGTGGCCCTGACACTGCAGGGCCACCAACCTGCATTTACATACATACAGCCTATTGCTCTTACAAGCAGACAACATTAATGGTGACCCAGCAGAGGATGTTAGGGGTGGCCCATTGGCTGGTGTTAGAGCTTAAATCAGGTCCACAACCAATGTGCCTATTGTCCCCTCGCTCAAGCATGACCATTGGCTATTTAATAGTGTTGGCATTGCTGGGGCCTAATCCTGCTTATAGATACATACCATGTGCCTATTGCCCCCTCGCTCAAGCATCTTAGACCACATAATGGTGACGCAGAAGCTGTTAGGAGGGCCCCTGAGAGCCACAGGACACTAAGAAGCTGCTTGCATTGGTTGGTGGTAGAGCTGACACTGCAGGGGCTTAATCCTGCTTCCAGATACATACCATGTGCCTATTGCCCCCTCGCTCAAGCATCTTAGACAACATAATGGTGACCCAGAAAATGTTAGGAGGGCCCCTGAGAGCCTTGGGGCCCTAAGCAGCTGCTTCCAGTGGTTATTTGGTAGAACCAGAGCATTGCTGGGGAGTGTTAGTGACGTTCTGACTGGTTTGGGATGAGCATTGGTTTACCAGCTGGCATTCTCAGTCTACTTTCTCCCGAGCTGCATCATGTTCTCTCGCTCTTTCACCCCCTGCATCTGTCTTCCTTGCATCCCTCTACACCACCACTCCATCTTTCGCACCGTGCACTCTTTGCCCCTCAATAGCTTCATTCATCCTTGTTGATCCCTCTGTCTCTCTCTCTTCTTCATCCCTTTGTTTTCCAATAATATCTGCCGCGCTCTCCCCGCATCCCATCCCTCCATCCCGCCGCCCTGCTCCTGCACCGCAGATGACACGGCATCAAATATTTATGAAAGCCGACCCCTCTGAACACGGTAATTAGAAGCAGAGTTTAATGTTGCGCTAATTCCGCACGCCTCCCTCAGCTCTCTTTTCTGATACGGGCTGGAAAACGATGCCAGCGAGTCCTCCAAAGCAGCCATTTGACCAAAGGCTTTCTATCGGCAGGCCACCAGCCGCCTGCGCTCACATGCCCGACTGTCTGAACCCGGGTTTGATATCTCTCCGTGTGTTCTCTGTTTGATGTGCTGTTGCTGTTTGTTATTAACTCTCCAAAATTCAGGAATGCACTCGGAGATGATAATAGGCATTTATTGGAGCCCCAACCCGGTTCTTTAAACAAGCATTACTGCCATAAAGCATCACTACGTGACACTGCAGTATCTGATGCTACACTATGTGACACTAGAGTATGTGATGCTACACTATGTGACACTAGAGTATGTGATACTACACTATGTGAGGTTACACTACATGACACTACAGTATGTGATGCTACACTACGTGACACTACAGTATGTGATGCTACACTACGTGACACTACAGTATCTGATGCTACACTTCGTGACTCTAGGGTATGTGATACTACACTATGTGAGGTTATACTACATGACACTACAGTATGTGATGCTACACTACGTGATGTTACACTACATGACACTACAGTATCTGATGCTACACTTCGTGACTCTAGGGTATGTGATACTACACTATGTGATGTTACACTACATGACACTACAGTATGTGATGCTACACTACGTGACACTACCGTATGTGATGCTACACTAAGTGACACTACAGTATGTGATGCTGCACAGTTTGATGCTACACTACGTGACACTACAGTATCTGATGCTACACTATGTGAGGTTACACTACATGACAATAGAGTATGTGATGCTACACTATGTGACACTACAGTATCTGATGCTACACTATTTGAGGTTACACTACTCGACACTACAGTATCTGATGCTACACAATGTGAGGTTACACTACATGACACTACAGTATGTGATGCTACACTACGTGACACTACAGTATGTGGTGCTACACTTTGTGACCTACACTGTGTGATGCTGCACAGTGTAATGCTACACTAAGTGATACTACAACGTGTGATGCTACACTTTGTGACACTACAGTATCTGATGCTACACTTCGTGACACTACAGTATCTGATGCTACACCATGTGAGGTTACACTACATGACACTACAGTATGTGATGCTAAACTACGTGATGTTACACTACGTGACACTACCGTATGTGATGCTACACTAAGTGACACTACAGTATGTGATGCTGCACAGTGTGATGCTACACTTCGTGACACTACAGTATCTGATGCTACACTATTTGAGGTTACACCACATGACACTACAGTATGTGATGCTACACTACGTGACGCTACCGTATGTGATGCTACCCTAAGTGACACTACAGTATGTGATGCTGCAGCATGTGATGCTACACTGCGTGAGGCTTCAGTATGTTACGCCACACTACGTGACACTACAGTATGTGATGCTACATTACGTGATGCTGCAGTATGTGATGCTACACTACGTGATGCTACACTACGTGATGCTGCAGTATGAGATGCTCCACTACGTGATGCCACACTACGTGATGCTACAATACTTGAAGCTAGCATTATGTGACAGTACAGTATGTGATGATACAATCAAATAGCAACCTAACAGCAACACCGTGACAATCACCTGGGACACCATCGCAAACATCATGTTTTTGCCCAAAGTCATACAGACACTGCTGGTCCTGAAAATGATGAGATGTGTGGAAGGGAAGAAGTTGCAAGAACCTCCTCAGAAAGTAAAGGTTCTAGGATGGACCTGACATTGTTCCATACCCCTTTCAGTCTATGAAGGTTCTCAAGCTAACGAAAGGCTTTTCACTTTTCCAGATGTTCTTTTTCAGACAAGGTTCTACCATGGTTCATATAAAGAACTCTTCCTGGTACCTTTGCATTCATATGAAACTTTGGAACAGTAGAACATACGCACTCCTCCTCTCGCATTAGCATATCTTCACTCTCAGACGCCCAGACTACTGCAGCTCATCTTATTAATTACTGGCCAATTACTTAAACAAATACGCCACATTAAGCAGCTAATCTAGCCACTAATGTAGCCGCTAATGCTGAAGCAGATGGATGCTTCAGAGTAGGAGTGGACGTCTCTAGGCCAAAGGCAGATCAAGCCAAGCGCTACCTGCTAACCTTGGGTTAGCCAGAGCACGTGCTGAGCTGAGCGAATGGCACCGCTCATTAACGGCTTTGCTGAACCTAATCAGTTTTTCTCTGCTAGACTGGTTGGTTGAGATTTCATCCCTGTCGGAGATAAAAACTCAAAGAGGGAAATAACTCAAAGAGGGAAATAACTTCCTTAACTTCTCATGAAGTCATGATTCTGGACCACTTCAGTTACACCATTTAGAATAGATATGTATTGATTCTAATCCAGTATGAATCTGCAGCGTGTGTAGTGTTTACAGTCTGACGGTAATAACTGTGGAGGGATTATAATCCAGTATGAATCTGCAGCGTGTGTAGTGTTTACAGTCTGACGGTAATAACTGTGGAGGGATTATAATCCAGTATGAATCTGCAGCGTGTGTAGTGTTTACAGTCTGACGGTAATAACTGTGGAGGGATTATAATCCGGTATGAATCTGCAGCGTGTGTAGTGTTTTTTTACAGTCTGACGGTAATAACAACTGTGGAGGGATTATAATCCAGTATGAATTCTGCAGCGTGTGTGTACGTTTACAGTCTGACGGTAATAACTGTGGAGGGAATTATAATCCCCCCGTTATGAATCTGACAGCAGCGTGTGTAGTTTTTACAGTCTGACGGTAATAACTGTGGGGTGGATTATATAATCCAGTATGAATCTGCAGCGTGTGTAGCGTTTCACAGTCCTGACGGTAATAACTGTGGGGTGATTTATAATCCAGTATGAATCGGCAGCGTGTGTAGTGTTTACAGGTCTGACGGTAATAACTGTGGAGGGATTATAATCCAGTATGAATCTGCAGCGTGTGTAGTGTTTACAGTCTGACGGTAATAACTGTGGAGGGATTATAATCCAGTATGAATCTGCAGCGTGTGTAGTGTTTACAGTCTGATGGTAATAACTGTGGAGGGATTATAATCCAGTATGAATCTGCAGCGTGTGTAGTGTTTACAGTCTGATGGTAATAACTGTGGAGGGATTATAATCCGGTATGAATCGGCAGCATGTGTATTGTGTACAGTCTGACAGTAATAACAGTGGAGAGATTATAATCCATTATAATCCAGTATATAATCCAGTGTGAATCTGCAGTGTGTCACATGGAACCAACTGACGAATCGAATCCCTACAATTTACCTCACACAGTTGCATCTGGTAAAGGTGCGTCATCTCCAGTGGTGCTTCTGAAATGAATAATCACCGCTGTGTTGTTAATTATCCTATGACAGGATGTGAAAGCCCCGGACTGCAGGGCCATTAGTCTGGATCTGCTGAATGAACAGCAGCGGGCACAGGCTTTTTTTCATATCCTGATTTGTTTGAGCGAGCGTGTTCGTGTCACATTTTCAGCAAGCTGCTGGAAACGCTCCACCAGCAGACAGTGAGATGGGACGGGTTGTTTAGGGAGAGAGGAAAGGAGGAGATCATCATTACCGAAACATGACGGAGACCGGGCTAATTAAAGATGCATGAATTATTCAGACGGTGCCGGAGTAATTAACATTCTGTCAGCAAGAACAGAAAACAGAGATGGAGACCTGTCATAGAGAGAGAGAGAGAGAGAGGGAAGAGAGAGAGAGAGAGAGAGAGAGACAGAGGAGAGAGAGATGTAGGGAAAAGTTTAGAAATGAGACAGACAGACAGTGAAGTGATTTGGTCCTGAGAGGAAGTGCTATGTGGTCGTGTATGTCCAGTTAGACTGAGCTGCAGTCTTTCACTACTGCTCGTCTTCAGCACTGTTTAAACAGCCCAGGCTTAAAATAAGGGGAAGGCGTCAGAGAGAGATCACACATTCAGTCTTCAGCTGAAACCCTATTAGTCTTCTCCTCTCCTCTCCTCTCCTCTCCTCTCCTCTCCTCTCCTCTCCTCTCCTCTCCTCTCCACCCTCTCCACCCTCTCCTCTCCTCCTCTTCCCTCCTCTCCTTTCTTCTCTTCTCCTCTCCTTTCCGTTCCTCCCCTTTCCTCTCCTCCTCTCCTCTCCTCTCCTCTCCTCCCCTTTCCTCTCCTCCCCTTTCCTCTCCTCCTCTCCTCTCCTCTCCTCTCCTCTCCTCTCCTCTCCTCTCCTCTCCTCTACTCTCCTCTCCTCTACTCTCCTCTCCTCTCCTCTCCTCTTCTCTCCTCTCCACCCTCTCCTTTCCTTTCCTTTCCTCTCCTCTCCTCCTCTTCCCTCCTCTCCTTTCTTCTCCTCTCCTCCTCTCCTTTCTTCTCCTCTTCTCTCCTCTACACCCTCTCCTTTCCTTTCCTTTCCTCTCCTCTCCTCCTCTTCCCTCCTCTCCTTTCTTCTCTTCTCCTCTCCTTTCCGTTCCTCCCCTTTCCTCTCCTCCTCTCCTCTCCTCTCCTCCTCTCCTCTCCTCTCCTCTCCTCTCCTCTCCTCTCCTCTCTTCTCTTCTCTTCTCTTCTCTTCCATCCTCTTCTCTCCTCTCCTCTCCTCCCCTCCCCTCTCCTCTCCATTCTCTCCTCTCCTCTCCTCTCCTCTCCTCTCCTCTCCTCTCCTCTCCTCTCCTCTCCTCTCCTCTCCTCTCCTTTCCTTTCCTTTCCTCTCCTCCTCTTCCCTCCTCTTCTCTTCTCTTCTCTTCTCTTCTCTTCTCTTCTCTTCTCCCCTCTCCTCTCCTCTCCTCTCCTCTCCTCTCCTCTCCTCTCCTCTCCTCTGTTCCTGATTGATGAACAGTGCAGATAATCCAGCTGATGATTTTCCAGTGGTGTCTCAGCAGGTTGGATCGCTAATGGCGACCAGGGCTGTTCACAGATGGACAAGCACCATCCATTATGTTCCTGGGAAGAACCAGAAACACTGATAAATACTGGCTCGTGGGGTTCCTCTGGGTTCACAGCTCCACCTTGAT